>JAWPHD010011526.1:0-83140 GCA_037043455.1 Cyrtodaria siliqua
TCTGAGGTGGGCTTTTTGCCATTTAAAAACTAACCATTGGTGTAATTCTTGGGTTTGCCATAACACTGTTTCAATATATGTACAGTTTGCTAATGGTAACGTCCCATTTAAGTACTGGTTGCTATGGTATTTTGATGTCATAGTAAAATGACGTTAAACATAGAATAGCATGTGGGGTGACGTCATGTCACATGACGTCATTATGTCGTGTCGCGTTAAAATAAAAAAAAATCGCATAAGATAGCGGCTTTATATAAATCGGGTTATAGGAGGCAACTTTTTAGAGAGGAAATGACTTCTGATTGCAAATTTCAGACCTTTTTCATGCTATGGAAAAAAAACAGACCGAAAGAAAAAAGTTTGCAAAAAAGCTGTTAAAAAGGCTATTTCAGTGTTATCTTAAAAAGGTGCTGTTAGGCCAATTTTTGGACAATCGCAATAATACGTATGTCAAGTCGTCCGGAATAAATTCGCGAAATGGAAAAAGGGGCGTTTCAAATTTTTTTTAACGGACAACTTTCCCTTAAGGGGGCACTCCTCAGTTTCGCATGAATGTCCATGGTGTAAATCAGAAAGAAATCAACTAAGCATCTTTTAGGTCCATTGATGGTCTTTATAATAATTATGAAGCACATGTTTGATGTTTTTTTCAGTTTTGATTACTTTTAACTTTATTTTGGTGTATTGGAATATGCATTCTTTGGGTTTTTTGGAGGCTATAAATAGAAAAATGTGAACCAATCAAAAACTTCCTAAAAGTAGTTAAAATGGCTGATTTTCACTGACGAGGAGATCAGCGTGGAATAACTTTTTAAAATGCCGGACTAGGTATGTAAAATTTAGCATTTCCTGATATGCAAGAGCATTATGAGTGCAGACATGACCCTGATATGTGTAGGAAATTTTTTTATTTTTATTTATTGACATTTGAAATATTGCTAAAATTGCATTTTTAGCATGTTTTAAGGGGTGGGGTAATCTTAAAGAAATGGGACTAAAGTTGTACAGAAAATGCTTTTTGATACTTTTATTTGGTATGGAAACATGGGTAATTTTATTGTCTTCTAAGAAATGTATGACACAATGATGATGTGATTTATTTTTGCTCAAGGATTCAGGCTAAGAGCTTGTCAAGTGTTTGATGATTGAGAAATGTACATTAAACTGTGGAGTGCCCCCTTAAGGGTCAAACCTTTTTTTACTAAAACAGTCAAATGAAGGATTTTTTGTCTGTATTTCAACATATTTTCAAATTTTGTTACCATTCGGTTTGTTTGCGAAGAGAACTACTTCGGTTAGAATGTAATTTGTCGATAAGGCAAACCCGCATTGCTACGAAACCCAGATTATGAACACCTCGGTAAAATATCTATATTGTAATACTCCGCGATGCACCGTATCTTGAGATATCTCGATATATGTCTAATTTATCTTGAGATACTCCATGTTGAGATATCACATTTTATCTTGAGATATCTCAATTTATATTGAGATATTTGTATTGAGATATCTCAATTAATCTCAAGATATCTCAAGATATCTCAAGTTATCTTGAGATAACTGTCTTGAGATATCTTAAGTTGTTTTGAGATAATTATCTTGAGATATCTCAATGTGTCTTGAGTCATTGATATCACAAAATAAATAGAGATATATCTTACAATTTCTCAAGATGTATCGCAACTTATCGTGAGATATCTAACTTGCGATATCTCAAGATCCCATGTGTCTTGCGGTTGGTATATGCAATTTTAGTAGGATTTTCTAAGTCTGAGGTGGGCTTTTTGCCATTTAAAAACTAACCATTGGTGTAATTCTTGGGTTTGCCATAACACTGTTTCAATATATGTACAGTTTGCTAATGGTAACGTCCCATTTTTAAGTACTGGTTGCTATGGTATTTTGATGTCATAGTAAAATGACGTTAAACATAGAATAGCATGTGGGGTGACGTCATGTCACATGACGTCATTATGTCGTGGTCGCGTTAAAATAAAAAAAAATCGCATAAGATAGTGGCTTTATATAAATCGGGTTATAGGAGGCAACTTTTTAGAGAGGAAATGACTTCTGATTGCAAATTTCAGACCTTTTTCATGCTATGGAAAAAAAAACAGACCGAAAGAAAAAAGTTTGCAAAAAAGGCTGTTAAAAGGCTATTTCAGTGTTATCTTAAAAAGGTGCTGTTAGGCCAATTTTTGGACAATCGCAATAATACGTATGTCAAGTCGTCCGGAATAAATTCGCGAAATGGAAAAAGGGGCGTTTCAAATTTTTTTAACGGACAACTTTCCCTTAAGGGGGCACTCCTCAGTTTCGCATGAATGTCCATGGTGTAAATCAGAAAGAAATCAACTAAGCATCTTTTAGGTCCATTGATGGTCTTTATAATAATTATGAAGCACATGTTTGATGTTTTTTTCAGTTTTGATTACTTTTAACTTTATTTTTGGTGTATTGGAATATGCATTCTTTGGGTTTTTTGGAGGCTATAAATAGAAAAATGTGAACCAATCAAAAACTTCCTAAAAGTAGTTAAAATGGCTGATTTTCACTGACGAGGAGATCAGCGTGGAATAACTTTTTAAAATGCCGGACTAGGTATGTAAAATTTAGCATTTCCTGATATGCAAGAGCATTATGAGTGCAGACATGACCCTGATATGTGTAGGAAAATTTTTTATTTTTATTTATTGACATTTGAAATATTGCTAAAATGCATTTTTAGCATGTTTTAAGGGGTGGGGTAATCTTAAAGAAATGGGACTAAAGTTGTACAGAAAATGCTTTTTGATACTTTTATTTGGTATGGAAACATGTGTAATTTTATTGTCTTCTAAGAAATGTATGACACAATGATGATGTGATTTATTTTTGCTCAAGGATTCAGGCTAAGAGCTTGTCAAGTGTTTGATGATTGAGAAATGTACATTAAACTGTGGAGTGCCCCCTTAAGGGTCAAACCTTTTTTTACTAAAACAGTCAAATGAAGGATTTTTTGTCTGTATTTCAACATATTTTCAAATTTTGTTACCATTCGGTTTGTTTGCGAAGAGAACTACTTCGGTTAGAATGTAATTTGTCGATAAGGCAAACCCGCATTGCTACGAAACCCCAGATTATGAACACCTCGGTAAAATATCTATATTGTAATACTCCGCGATGCACCGTATCTTGAGATATCTCGATATATGTCTAATTTATCTTGAGATACTCCATGTTGAGATATCACATTTTATCTTGAGATATCTCAATTTATATTGAGATATTTGTATTGAGATATCTCAATTAATCTCAAGATATCTCAAGATATCTCAAGTTATCTTGAGATAACTGTCTTGAGATATCTTAAGTTGTTTTGAGATAATTATCTTGAGATATCTCAATGTGTCTTGAGTCATTGATATCACAAAATAAATAGAGATATATCTTACAATTTCTCAAGATGTATCGCAACTTATCGTGAGATATCTAACTTGCGATATCTCAAGATCCCATGTGTCTTGCGGTTGGTATATGCAATTTTAGTAGGATTTTCTAAGTCTGAGGTGGGCTTTTTGCCATTTTAAAAACTAACCATTGGTGTAATTCTAGGGTTTGCCATAACACTGTTTCAATATATGTACAGTTTGCTAATGGTAACGTCCCATTTAAGTACTGGTTGCTATGGTATTTTGATGTCATAGTAAAATGACGTTAAACATAGAATAGCATGTGGGGTGACGTCATGTCACATGACGTCATTATGTCGTGTCGCGTTAAAATAAAAAAAAATCGCATAAGATAGTGGCTTTATATAAATCGGGTTATAGGAGGCAACTTTTTAGAGAGGAAATGACTTTCTGATTGCAAATTTCAGACCTTTTTCATGCTATGGAAAAAAAACAGACCGAAAGAAAAAAGTTTGCAAAAAAGCTGTTAAAAAGGCTATTTCAGTGTTATCTTAAAAAGGTGCTGTTAGGCCAATTTTTGGACAATCGCAATAATACGTATGTCAAGTCGTCCGGAATAAATTCGCGAAATGGAAAAAGGGGCGTTTCAAATTTTTTATAACGGACAACTTTCCCTTAAGGGTCAAACCTTTTTTTACTAAAACAGTCAAATGAAGGATTTTTTGTCTGTATTTCAACATATTTTCAAATTTTGTTACCATTCGGTTTGTTTGCGAAGAGAACTACTTCGGTTAGAATGTAATTTGTCGATAAGGCAAACCCGCATTGCTACGAAACCCAGATTATGAACACCTCGGTAAAATATCTATATTGTAATACTCCGCGATGCACCGTATCTTGAGATATCTCGATATATGTCTAATTTATCTTGAGATACTCCATGTTGAGATATCACATTTTATCTTGAGATATCTCAATTTATATTGAGATATTTGTATTGAGATATCTCAATTAATCTCAAGATATCTCAAGATATCTCAAGTTATCTTGAGATAACTGTCTTGAGATATCTTAAGTTGTTTTGAGATAATTATCTTGAGATATCTCAATGTGTCTTGAGTCATTGATATCACAAAATAAATAGAGATATATCTTACAATTTCTCAAGATGTATCGCAACTTATCGTGAGATATCTAACTTGCGATATCTCAAGATCCCATGTGTCTTGCGGTTGGTATATGCAATTTTAGTAGGATTTTCTAAGTCTGAGGTGGGCTTTTTGCCATTTAAAAACTAAACCATTGGTGTAATTCTTGGGTTTGCCATAACACTGTTTCAATATATGTACAGTTTGCTAATGGTAACGTCCCATTTAAGTACTGGTTGCTATGGTATTTTGATGTCATAGTAAAATGACGTTAAACATAGAATAGCATGTGGGGTGACGTCATGTCACATGACGTCATTATGTCGTGTCGCGTTAAAATAAAAAAAAATCGCATAAGATAGCGGCTTTATATAAATCGGGTTATAGGAGGCAACTTTTTAGAGAGGAAATGACTTCTGATTGCAAATTTCAGACCTTTTTCATGCTATGGAAAAAAAACAGACCGAAAGAAAAAAGTTTGCAAAAAAGCTTGTTAAAAAGGCTATTTCAGTGTTATCTTAAAAAGGTGCTGTTAGGCCAATTTTCTTGGACAATCGCAATAATACGTATGTCAAGTCGTCCGGAATAAATTCGCGAAATGGAAAAAGGGGCGTTTCAAATTTTTTTAACGGACAACTTTCCCTTAAGGGTCAAACCTTTTTTTACTAAAACAGTCAAATGAAGGATTTTTTGTCTGTATTTCAACATATTTTCAAATTTTTGTTACCATTCGGTTTGTTTGCGAAGAGAACTACTTCGGTTAGAATGTAATTTGTCGATAAGGCAAACCCGCATTGCTACGAAACCCAGATTATGAACACCTCGGTAAAATATCTATATTGTAATACTCCGCGATGCACCGTATCTTGAGATATCTCGATATATGTCTAATTTATCTTGAGATACTCCATGTTGAGATATCACATTTTATCTTGAGATATCTCAATTTATATTGAGATATTTGTATTGAGATATCTCAATTAATCTCAAGATATCTCAAGATATCTCAAGTTATCTTGAGATAACTGTCTTGAGATATCTTAAGTTGTTTTGAGATAATTATCTTGAGATATCTCAATGTGTCTTGAGTCATTGATATCACAAAATAAATAGAGATATATCTTACAATTTCTCAAGATGTATCGCAACTTATCGTGAGATATCTAACTTGCGATATCTCAAGATCCCATGTGTCTTGCGGTTGGTATATGCAATTTTAGTAGGATTTTCTAAGTCTGAGGTGGGCTTTTTGCCATTTAAAAACTAACCATTGGTGTAATTATTGGGTTTGCCATAACACTGTTTCAATATATGTACAGTTTGCTAATGGTAACGTCCCATTTAAGTACTGGTTGCTATGGTATTTTGATGTCATAGTAAAATGACGTTAAACATAGAATAGCATGTGGGGTGACGTCATGTCACATGACGTCATTATGTCGTGTCGCGTTAAAATAAAAAAAAAATCGCATAAGATAGTGGCTTTATATAAATCGGGTTATAGGAGGCAACTTTTTAGAGAGGAAATGACTTCTGATTGCAAATTTCAGACCTTTTTCATGCTATGGAAAAAAAACAGACCGAAAGAAAAAAGTTTGCAAAAAAGCTGTTAAAAAGGCTATTTCAGTGTTATCTTAAAAAGGTGCTGTTAGGCCAATTTTTGGACAATCGCAATAATACGTATGTCAAGTCGTCCGGAATAAATTCGCGAAATGGAAAAAGGGGCGTTTCAAATTTTTTTAACGGACACTTTCCCTTAAGGGTCAAACCTTTTTTTACTAAAAACAGTCAAATGAAGGATTTTTTTGTCTGTATTTCAACATATTTTCAAATTTTGTTACCATTCGGTTTGTTTGCGAAGAGAACTACTTCGGTTAGAATGTAATTTGTCGATAAGGCAAACCCGCATTGCTACGAAACCCAGATTATGAACACCTCGGTAAAATATCTATATTGTAATACTCCGCGATGCACCGTATCTTGAGATATCTCGATATATGTCTAATTTATCTTGAGATACTCCATGTTGAGATATCACATTTTATCTTGAGATATCTCAATTTATATTGAGATATTTGTATTGAGATATCTCAATTAATCTCAAGATATCTCAAGATATCTCAAGTTATCTTGAGATAACTGTCTTGAGATATCTTAAGTTGTTTTGAGATAATTATCTTGAGATATCTCAATGTGTCTTGAGTCATTGATATCACAAAATAAATAGAGATATATCTTACAATTTCTCAAGATGTATCGCAACTTATCGTGAGATATCTAACTTGCGATATCTCAAGATCCCATGTGTCTTGCGGTTGGTATATGCAATTTTAGTAGGATTTTCTAAGTCTGAGGTGGGCTTTTTGCCATTTAAAAACTAACCATTGGTGTAATTCTTGGGTTTGCCATAACACTGTTTCAATATATGTACAGTTTGCTAATGGTAACGTCCCATTTAAGTACTGGTTGCTATGGTATTTTGATGTCATAGTAAAATGACGTTAAACATAGAATAGCATGTGGGGTGACGTCATGTCACATGACGTCATTATGTCGTGTCGCGTTAAAATAAAAAAAAATCGCATAAGATAGCGGCTTTATATAAATCGGGTTATAGGAGGCAACTTTTTAGAGAGGAAATGACTTCTGATTGCAAATTTCAGACCTTTTTCATGCTATGGAAAAAAAACAGACCGAAAGAAAAAAGTTTGCAAAAAAGCTGTTAAAAAGGCTATTTCAGTGTTATCTTAAAAAGGTGCTGTTAGGCCAATTTTTGGACAATCGCAATAATACGTATGTCAAGTCGTCCGGAATAAATTCGCGAAATGGAAAAAGGGGCGTTTCAAATTTTTTTAACGGACAACTTTCCCTTAAGGGGGCACTCCTCAGTTTCGCATGAATGTCCATGGTGTAAATCAGAAAGAAATCAACTAAGCATCTTTTAGGTCCATTGATGGTCTTTATAATAATTATGAAGCACATGTTTGATGTTTTTTTCAGTTTTGATTACTTTTAACTTTATTTTGGTGTATTGGAATATGCATTCTTTGGGTTTTTTGGAGGCTATAAATAGAAAAATGTGAACCAATCAAAAACTTCCTAAAAGTAGTTAAAATGGCTGATTTTCACTGACGAGGAGATCAGCGTGGAATAACTTTTTAAAATGCCGGACTAGGTATGTAAAATTTAGCATTTCCTGATATGCAAGAGCATTATGAGTGCAGACATGACCCTGATATGTGTAGGAAATTTTTTTATTTTTATTTATTGACATTTGAAATATTGCTAAAATTGCATTTTTAGCATGTTTTAAGGGGTGGGGTAATCTTAAAGAAATGGGACTAAAGTTGTACAGAAAATGCTTTTTGATACTTTTATTTGGTATGGAAACATGGGTAATTTTATTGTCTTCTAAGAAATGTATGACACAATGATGATGTGATTTATTTTTGCTCAAGGATTCAGGCTAAGAGCTTGTCAAGTGTTTGATGATTGAGAAATGTACATTAAACTGTGGAGTGCCCCCTTAAGGGTCAAACCTTTTTTTACTAAAACAGTCAAATGAAGGATTTTTTGTCTGTATTTCAACATATTTTCAAATTTTGTTACCATTCGGTTTGTTTGCGAAGAGAACTACTTCGGTTAGAATGTAATTTGTCGATAAGGCAAACCCGCATTGCTACGAAACCCAGATTATGAACACCTCGGTAAAATATCTATATTGTAATACTCCGCGATGCACCGTATCTTGAGATATCTCGATATATGTCTAATTTATCTTGAGATACTCCATGTTGAGATATCACATTTTATCTTGAGATATCTCAATTTATATTGAGATATTTGTATTGAGATATCTCAATTAATCTCAAGATATCTCAAGATATCTCAAGTTATCTTGAGATAACTGTCTTGAGATATCTTAAGTTGTTTTGAGATAATTATCTTGAGATATCTCAATGTGTCTTGAGTCATTGATATCACAAAATAAATAGAGATATATCTTACAATTTCTCAAGATGTATCGCAACTTATCGTGAGATATCTAACTTGCGATATCTCAAGATCCCATGTGTCTTGCGGTTGGTATATGCAATTTTAGTAGGATTTTCTAAGTCTGAGGTGGGCTTTTTGCCATTTAAAAACTAACCATTGGTGTAATTCTTGGGTTTGCCATAACACTGTTTCAATATATGTACAGTTTGCTAATGGTAACGTCCCATTTAAGTACTGGTTGCTATGGTATTTTGATGTCATAGTAAAATGACGTTAAACATAGAATAGCATGTGGGGTGACGTCATGTCACATGACGTCATTATGTCGTGTCGCGTTAAAATAAAAAAAAATCGCATAAGATAGTGGCTTTATATAAATCGGGTTATAGGAGGCAACTTTTTAGAGAGGAAATGACTTCTGATTGCAAATTTCAGACCTTTTTCATGCTATGGAAAAAAAACAGACCGAAAGAAAAAAGTTTGCAAAAAAGCTGTTAAAAAGGCTATTTCAGTGTTATCTTAAAAAGGTGCTGTTAGGCCAATTTTTGGACAATCGCAATAATACGTATGTCAAGTCGTCCGGAATAAATTCGCGAAATGGAAAAAGGGGCGTTTCAAATTTTTTTAACGGACAACTTTCCCTTAAGGGTCAAACCTTTTTTTACTAAAACAGTCAAATGAAGGATTTTTTGTCTGTATTTCAACATATTTTCAAATTTTGTTACCATTCGGTTTGTTTGCGAAGAGAACTACTTCGGTTAGAATGTAATTTGTCGATAAGGCAAACCCGCATTGCTACGAAACCCAGATTATGAACACCTCGGTAAAATATCTATATTGTAATACTCCGCGATGCACCGTATCTTGAGATATCTCGATATATGTCTAATTTATCTTGAGATACTCCATGTTGAGATATCACATTTTATCTTGAGATATCTCAATTTATATTGAGATATTTGTATTGAGATATCTCAATTAATCTCAAGATATCTCAAGATATCTCAAGTTATCTTGAGATAACTGTCTTGAGATATCTTAAGTTGTTTTGAGATAATTATCTTGAGATATCTCAATGTGTCTTGAGTCATTGATATCACAAAATAAATAGAGATATATCTTACAATTTCTCAAGATGTATCGCAACTTATCGTGAGATATCTAACTTGCGATATCTCAAGATCCCATGTGTCTTGCGGTTGGTATATGCAATTTTAGTAGGATTTTCTAAGTCTGAGGTGGGCTTTTTGCCATTTAAAAACTAACCATTGGTGTAATTCTTGGGTTTGCCATAACACTGTTTCAATATATGTACAGTTTGCTAATGGTAACGTCCCATTTAAGTACTGGTTGCTATGGTATTTTGATGTCATAGTAAAATGACGTTAAACATAGAATAGCATGTGGGGTGACGTCATGTCACATGACGTCATTATGTCGTGTCGCGTTAAAATAAAAAAAAATCGCATAAGATAGCGGCTTTATATAAATCGGGTTATAGGAGGCAACTTTTTAGAGAGGAAATGACTTCTGATTGCAAATTTCAGACCTTTTTCATGCTATGGAAAAAAAACAGACCGAAAGAAAAAAGTTTGCAAAAAAGCTGTTAAAAAGGCTATTTCAGTGTTATCTTAAAAAGGTGCTGTTAGGCCAATTTTTGGACAATCGCAATAATACGTATGTCAAGTCGTCCGGAATAAATTCGCGAAATGGAAAAAGGGGCGTTTCAAATTTTTTTAACGGACAACTTTCCCTTAAGGGTCAAACCTTTTTTTACTAAAACAGTCAAATGAAGGATTTTTTGTCTGTATTTCAACATATTTTCAAATTTTGTTACCATTCGGTTTGTTTGCGAAGAGAACTACTTCGGTTAGAATGTAATTTGTCGATAAGGCAAACCCGCATTGCTACGAAACCCAGATTATGAACACCTCGGTAAAATATCTATATTGTAATACTCCGCGATGCACCGTATCTTGAGATATCTCGATATATGTCTAATTTATCTTGAGATACTCCATGTTGAGATATCACATTTTATCTTGAGATATCTCAATTTATATTGAGATATTTGTATTGAGATATCTCAATTAATCTCAAGATATCTCAAGATATCTCAAGTTATCTTGAGATAACTGTCTTGAGATATCTTAAGTTGTTTTGAGATAATTATCTTGAGATATCTCAATGTGTCTTGAGTCATTGATATCACAAAATAAATAGAGATATATCTTACAATTTCTCAAGATGTATCGCAACTTATCGTGAGATATCTAACTTGCGATATCTCAAGATCCCATGTGTCTTGCGGTTGGTATATGCAATTTTAGTAGGATTTTCTAAGTCTGAGGTGGGCTTTTTGCCATTTAAAAACTAACCATTGGTGTAATTCTTGGGTTTGCCATAACACTGTTTCAATATATGTACAGTTTGCTAATGGTAACGTCCCATTTAAGTACTGGTTGCTATGGTATTTTGATGTCATAGTAAAATGACGTTAAACATAGAATAGCATGTGGGGTGACGTCATGTCACATGACGTCATTATGTCGTGTCGCGTTAAAATAAAAAAAAATCGCATAAGATAGTGGCTTTATATAAATCGGGTTATAGGAGGCAACTTTTTAGAGAGGAAATGACTTCTGATTGCAAATTTCAGACCTTTTTCATGCTATGGAAAAAAAACAGACCGAAAGAAAAAAGTTTGCAAAAAAGCTGTTAAAAAGGCTATTTCAGTGTTATCTTAAAAAGGTGCTGTTAGGCCAATTTTTGGACAATCGCAATAATACGTATGTCAAGTCGTCCGGAATAAATTCGCGAAATGGAAAAAGGGGCGTTTCAAATTTTTTTAACGGACAACTTTCCCTTAAGGGTCAAACCTTTTTTTACTAAAACAGTCAAATGAAGGATTTTTTGTCTGTATTTCAACATATTTTCAAATTTTGTTACCATTCGGTTTGTTTGCGAAGAGAACTACTTCGGTTAGAATGTAATTTGTCGATAAGGCAAACCCGCATTGCTACGAAACCCAGATTATGAACACCTCGGTAAAATATCTATATTGTAATACTCCGCGATGCACCGTATCTTGAGATATCTCGATATATGTCTAATTTATCTTGAGATACTCCATGTTGAGATATCACATTTTATCTTGAGATATCTCAATTTATATTGAGATATTTGTATTGAGATATCTCAATTAATCTCAAGATATCTCAAGATATCTCAAGTTATCTTGAGATAACTGTCTTGAGATATCTTAAGTTGTTTTGAGATAATTATCTTGAGATATCTCAATGTGTCTTGAGTCATTGATATCACAAAATAAATAGAGATATATCTTACAATTTCTCAAGATGTATCGCAACTTATCGTGAGATATCTAACTTGCGATATCTCAAGATCCCATGTGTCTTGCGGTTGGTATATGCAATTTTAGTAGGATTTTCTAAGTCTGAGGTGGGCTTTTTGCCATTTAAAAACTAACCATTGGTGTAATTATTGGGTTTGCCATAACACTGTTTCAATATATGTACAGTTTGCTAATGGTAACGTCCCATTTAAGTACTGGTTGCTATGGTATTTTGATGTCATAGTAAAATGACGTTAAACATAGAATAGCATGTGGGGTGACGTCATGTCACATGATGTCATTATGTCGTGTCGCGTTAAAATAAAAAAAAATCGCATAAGATAGCGGCTTTATATAAATCGGGTTATAGGAGGCAACTTTTTAGAGAGGAAATGACTTCTGATTGCAAATTTCAGACCTTTTTCATGCTATGGAAAAAAAACAGACCGAAAGAAAAAAGTTTGCAAAAAAGCTGTTAAAAAGGCTATTTCAGTGTTATCTTAAAAAGGTGCTGTTAGGCCAATTTTTGGACAATCGCAATAATACGTATGTCAAGTCGTCCGGAATAAATTCGCGAAATGGAAAAAGGGGCGTTTCAAATTTTTTTAACGGACAACTTTCCCTTAAGGGGGCACTCCTCAGTTTCGCATGAATGTCCATGGTGTAAATCAGAAAGAAATCAACTAAGCATCTTTTAGGTCCATTGATGGTCTTTATAATAATTATGAAGCACATGTTTGATGTTTTTTTCAGTTTTGATTACTTTTAACTTTATTTTGGTGTATTGGAATATGCATTCTTTGGGTTTTTTGGAGGCTATAAATAGAAAAATGTGAACCAATCAAAAACTTCCTAAAAGTAGTTAAAATGGCTGATTTTCACTGACGAGGAGATCAGCGTGGAATAACTTTTTAAAATGCCGGACTAGGTATGTAAAATTTAGCATTTCCTGATATGCAAGAGCATTATGAGTGCAGACATGACCCTGATATGTGTAGGAAATTTTTTTATTTTTATTTATTGACATTTGAAATATTGCTAAAATTGCATTTTTAGCATGTTTTAAGGGGTGGGGTAATCTTAAAGAAATGGGACTAAAGTTGTACAGAAAATGCTTTTTGATACTTTTATTTGGTATGGAAACATGGGTAATTTTATTGTCTTCTAAGAAATGTATGACACAATGATGATGTGATTTATTTTTGCTCAAGGATTCAGGCTAAGAGCTTGTCAAGTGTTTGATGATTGAGAAATGTACATTAAACTGTGGAGTGCCCCCTTAAGGGTCAAACCTTTTTTTACTAAAACAGTCAAATGAAGGATTTTTTGTCTGTATTTCAACATATTTTCAAATTTTGTTACCATTCGGTTTGTTTGCGAAGAGAACTACTTCGGTTAGAATGTAATTTGTCGATAAGGCAAACCCGCATTGCTACGAAACCCAGATTATGAACACCTCGGTAAAATATCTATATTGTAATACTCCGCGATGCACCGTATCTTGAGATATCTCGATATATGTCTAATTTATCTTGAGATACTCCATGTTGAGATATCACATTTTATCTTGAGATATCTCAATTTATATTGAGATATTTGTATTGAGATATCTCAATTAATCTCAAGATATCTCAAGATATCTCAAGTTATCTTGAGATAACTGTCTTGAGATATCTTAAGTTGTTTTGAGATAATTATCTTGAGATATCTCAATGTGTCTTGAGTCATTGATATCACAAAATAAATAGAGATATATCTTACAATTTCTCAAGATGTATCGCAACTTATCGTGAGATATCTAACTTGCGATATCTCAAGATCCCATGTGTCTTGCGGTTGGTATATGCAATTTTAGTAGGATTTTCTAAGTCTGAGGTGGGCTTTTTGCCATTTAAAAACTAACCATTGGTGTAATTCTTGGGTTTGCCATAACACTGTTTCAATATATGTACAGTTTGCTAATGGTAACGTCCCATTTAAGTACTGGTTGCTATGGTATTTTGATGTCATAGTAAAATGACGTTAAACATAGAATAGCATGTGGGGTGACGTCATGTCACATGACGTCATTATGTCGTGTCGCGTTAAAATAAAAAAAAATCGCATAAGATAGTGGCTTTATATAAATCGGGTTATAGGAGGCAACTTTTTAGAGAGGAAATGACTTCTGATTGCAAATTTCAGACCTTTTTCATGCTATGGAAAAAAAACAGACCGAAAGAAAAAAGTTTGCAAAAAAGCTGTTAAAAAGGCTATTTCAGTGTTATCTTAAAAAGGTGCTGTTAGGCCAATTTTTGGACAATCGCAATAATACGTATGTCAAGTCGTCCGGAATAAATTCGCGAAATGGAAAAAGGGGCGTTTCAAATTTTTTTAACGGACAACTTTCCCTTAAGGGTCAAACCTTTTTTTACTAAAACAGTCAAATGAAGGATTTTTTGTCTGTATTTCAACATATTTTCAAATTTTGTTACCATTCGGTTTGTTTGCGAAGAGAACTACTTCGGTTAGAATGTAATTTGTCGATAAGGCAAACCCGCATTGCTACGAAACCCAGATTATGAACACCTCGGTAAAATATCTATATTGTAATACTCCGCGATGCACCGTATCTTGAGATATCTCGATATATGTCTAATTTATCTTGAGATACTCCATGTTGAGATATCACATTTTATCTTGAGATATCTCAATTTATATTGAGATATTTGTATTGAGATATCTCAATTAATCTCAAGATATCTCAAGATATCTCAAGTTATCTTGAGATAACTGTCTTGAGATATCTTAAGTTGTTTTGAGATAATTATCTTGAGATATCTCAATGTGTCTTGAGTCATTGATATCACAAAATAAATAGAGATATATCTTACAATTTCTCAAGATGTATCGCAACTTATCGTGAGATATCTAACTTGCGATATCTCAAGATCCCATGTGTCTTGCGGTTGGTATATGCAATTTTAGTAGGATTTTCTAAGTCTGAGGTGGGCTTTTTGCCATTTAAAAACTAACCATTGGTGTAATTCTTGGGTTTGCCATAACACTGTTTCAATATATGTACAGTTTGCTAATGGTAACGTCCCATTTAAGTACTGGTTGCTATGGTATTTTGATGTCATAGTAAAATGACGTTAAACATAGAATAGCATGTGGGGTGACGTCATGTCACATGACGTCATTATGTCGTGTCGCGTTAAAATAAAAAAAAATCGCATAAGATAGCGGCTTTATATAAATCGGGTTATAGGAGGCAACTTTTTAGAGAGGAAATGACTTCTGATTGCAAATTTCAGACCTTTTTCATGCTATGGAAAAAAAACAGACCGAAAGAAAAAAGTTTGCAAAAAAGCTGTTAAAAAGGCTATTTCAGTGTTATCTTAAAAAGGTGCTGTTAGGCCAATTTTTGGACAATCGCAATAATACGTATGTCAAGTCGTCCGGAATAAATTCGCGAAATGGAAAAAGGGGCGTTTCAAATTTTTTTAACGGACAACTTTCCCTTAAGGGGGCACTCCTCAGTTTCGCATGAATGTCCATGGTGTAAATCAGAAAGAAATCAACTAAGCATCTTTTAGGTCCATTGATGGTCTTTATAATAATTATGAAGCACATGTTTGATGTTTTTTTCAGTTTTGATTACTTTTAACTTTATTTTGGTGTATTGGAATATGCATTCTTTGGGTTTTTTGGAGGCTATAAATAGAAAAATGTGAACCAATCAAAAACTTCCTAAAAGTAGTTAAAATGGCTGATTTTCACTGACGAGGAGATCAGCGTGGAATAACTTTTTAAAATGCCGGACTAGGTATGTAAAATTTAGCATTTCCTGATATGCAAGAGCATTATGAGTGCAGACATGACCCTGATATGTGTAGGAAAATTTTTTATTTTTATTTATTGACATTTGAAATATTGCTAAAATTGCATTTTTAGCATGTTTTAAGGGGTGGGGTAATCTTAAAGAAATGGGACTAAAGTTGTACAGAAAATGCTTTTTGATACTTTTATTTGGTATGGAAACATGGGTAATTTTATTGTCTTCTAAGAAATGTATGACACAATGATGATGTGATTTATTTTTGCTCAAGGATTCAGGCTAAGAGCTTGTCAAGTGTTTGATGATTGAGAAATGTACATTAAACTGTGGAGTGCCCCCTTAAGGGTCAAACCTTTTTTTACTAAAACAGTCAAATGAAGGATTTTTTGTCTGTATTTCAACATATTTTCAAATTTTGTTACCATTCGGTTTGTTTGCGAAGAGAACTACTTCGGTTAGAATGTAATTTGTCGATAAGGCAAACCCGCATTGCTACGAAACCCAGATTATGAACACCTCGGTAAAATATCTATATTGTAATACTCCGCGATGCACCGTATCTTGAGATATCTCGATATATGTCTAATTTATCTTGAGATACTCCATGTTGAGATATCACATTTTATCTTGAGATATCTCAATTTATATTGAGATATTTGTATTGAGATATCTCAATTAATCTCAAGATATCTCAAGATATCTCAAGTTATCTTGAGATAACTGTCTTGAGATATCTTAAGTTGTTTTGAGATAATTATCTTGAGATATCTCAATGTGTCTTGAGTCATTGATATCACAAAATAAATAGAGATATATCTTACAATTTCTCAAGATGTATCGCAACTTATCGTGAGATATCTAACTTGCGATATCTCAAGATCCCATGTGTCTTGCGGTTGGTATATGCAATTTTAGTAGGATTTTCTAAGTCTGAGGTGGGCTTTTTGCCATTTAAAAACTAACCATTGGTGTAATTCTTGGGTTTGCCATAACACTGTTTCAATATATGTACAGTTTGCTAATGGTAACGTCCCATTTAAGTACTGGTTGCTATGGTATTTTGATGTCATAGTAAAATGACGTTAAACATAGAATAGCATGTGGGGTGACGTCATGTCACATGATGTCATTATGTCGTGTCGCGTTAAAATAAAAAAAAATCGCATAAGATAGCGGCTTTATATAAATCGGGTTATAGGAGGCAACTTTTTAGAGAGGAAATGACTTCTGATTGCAAATTTCAGACCTTTTTCATGCTATGGAAAAAAAACAGACCGAAAGAAAAAAGTTTGCAAAAAAGCTGTTAAAAAGGCTATTTCAGTGTTATCTTAAAAAGGTGCTGTTAGGCCAATTTTTGGACAATCGCAATAATACGTATGTCAAGTCGTCCGGAATAAATTCGCGAAATGGAAAAAGGGGCGTTTCAAATTTTTTTAACGGACAACTTTCCCTTAAGGGGGCACTCCTCAGTTTCGCATGAATGTCCATGGTGTAAATCAGAAAGAAATCAACTAAGCATCTTTTAGGTCCATTGATGGTCTTTATAATAATTATGAAGCACATGTTTGATGTTTTTTTCAGTTTTGATTACTTTTAACTTTATTTTGGTGTATTGGAATATGCATTCTTTGGGTTTTTTGGAGGCTATAAATAGAAAAATGTGAACCAATCAAAAACTTCCTAAAAGTAGTTAAAATGGCTGATTTTCACTGACGAGGAGATCAGCGTGGAATAACTTTTTAAAATGCCGGACTAGGTATGTAAAATTTAGCATTTCCTGATATGCAAGAGCATTATGAGTGCAGACATGACCCTGATATGTGTAGGAAAATTTTTTATTTTTATTTATTGACATTTGAAATATTGCTAAAATTGCATTTTTAGCATGTTTTAAGGGGTGGGGTAATCTTAAAGAAATGGGACTAAAGTTGTACAGAAAATGCTTTTTGATACTTTTATTTGGTATGGAAACATGGGTAATTTTATTGTCTTCTAAGAAATGTATGACACAATGATGATGTGATTTATTTTTGCTCAAGGATTCAGGCTAAGAGCTTGTCAAGTGTTTGATGATTGAGAAATGTACATTAAACTGTGGAGTGCCCCCTTAAGGGTCAAACCTTTTTTTACTAAAACAGTCAAATGAAGGATTTTTTGTCTGTATTTCAACATATTTTCAAATTTTGTTACCATTCGGTTTGTTTGCGAAGAGAACTACTTCGGTTAGAATGTAATTTGTCGATAAGGCAAACCCGCATTGCTACGAAACCCAGATTATGAACACCTCGGTAAAATATCTATATTGTAATACTCCGCGATGCACCGTATCTTGAGATATCTCGATATATGTCTAATTTATCTTGAGATACTCCATGTTGAGATATCACATTTTATCTTGAGATATCTCAATTTATATTGAGATATTTGTATTGAGATATCTCAATTAATCTCAAGATATCTCAAGATATCTCAAGTTATCTTGAGATAACTGTCTTGAGATATCTTAAGTTGTTTTGAGATAATTATCTTGAGATATCTCAATGTGTCTTGAGTCATTGATATCACAAAATAAATAGAGATATATCTTACAATTTCTCAAGATGTATCGCAACTTATCGTGAGATATCTAACTTGCGATATCTCAAGATCCCATGTGTCTTGCGGTTGGTATATGCAATTTTAGTAGGATTTTCTAAGTCTGAGGTGGGCTTTTTGCCATTTAAAAACTAACCATTGGTGTAATTCTTGGGTTTGCCATAACACTGTTTCAATATATGTACAGTTTGCTAATGGTAACGTCCCATTTAAGTACTGGTTGCTATGGTATTTTGATGTCATAGTAAAATGACGTTAAACATAGAATAGCATGTGGGGTGACGTCATGTCACATGACGTCATTATGTCGTGTCGCGTTAAAATAAAAAAAAATCGCATAAGATAGTGGCTTTATATAAATCGGGTTATAGGAGGCAACTTTTTAGAGAGGAAATGACTTCTGATTGCAAATTTCAGACCTTTTTCATGCTATGGAAAAAAAACAGACCGAAAGAAAAAAGTTTGCAAAAAAGCTGTTAAAAAGGCTATTTCAGTGTTATCTTAAAAAGGTGCTGTTAGGCCAATTTTTGGACAATCGCAATAATACGTATGTCAAGTCGTCCGGAATAAATTCGCGAAATGGAAAAAGGGGCGTTTCAAATTTTTTTAACGGACAACTTTCCCTTAAGGGTCAAACCTTTTTTTACTAAAACAGTCAAATGAAGGATTTTTTGTCTGTATTTCAACATATTTTCAAATTTTGTTACCATTCGGTTTGTTTGCGAAGAGAACTACTTCGGTTAGAATGTAATTTGTCGATAAGGCAAACCCGCATTGCTACGAAACCCAGATTATGAACACCTCGGTAAAATATCTATATTGTAATACTCCGCGATGCACCGTATCTTGAGATATCTCGATATATGTCTAATTTATCTTGAGATACTCCATGTTGAGATATCACATTTTATCTTGAGATATCTCAATTTATATTGAGATATTTGTATTGAGATATCTCAATTAATCTCAAGATATCTCAAGATATCTCAAGTTATCTTGAGATAACTGTCTTGAGATATCTTAAGTTGTTTTGAGATAATTATCTTGAGATATCTCAATGTGTCTTGAGTCATTGATATCACAAAATAAATAGAGATATATCTTACAATTTCTCAAGATGTATCGCAACTTATCGTGAGATATCTAACTTGCGATATCTCAAGATCCCATGTGTCTTGCGGTTGGTATATGCAATTTTAGTAGGATTTTCTAAGTCTGAGGTGGGCTTTTTGCCATTTAAAAACTAACCATTGGTGTAATTCTTGGGTTTGCCATAACACTGTTTCAATATATGTACAGTTTGCTAATGGTAACGTCCCATTTAAGTACTGGTTGCTATGGTATTTTGATGTCATAGTAAAATGACGTTAAACATAGAATAGCATGTGGGGTGACGTCATGTCACATGACGTCATTATGTCGTGTCGCGTTAAAATAAAAAAAAATCGCATAAGATAGCGGCTTTATATAAATCGGGTTATAGGAGGCAACTTTTTAGAGAGGAAATGACTTCTGATTGCAAATTTCAGACCTTTTTCATGCTATGGAAAAAAAACAGACCGAAAGAAAAAAGTTTGCAAAAAAGCTGTTAAAAAGGCTATTTCAGTGTTATCTTAAAAAGGTGCTGTTAGGCCAATTTTTGGACAATCGCAATAATACGTATGTCAAGTCGTCCGGAATAAATTCGCGAAATGGAAAAAGGGGCGTTTCAAATTTTTTTAACGGACAACTTTCCTTAAGGGTCAAACCTTTTTTTACTAAAACAGTCAAATGAAGGATTTTTTGTCTGTATTTCAACATATTTTCAAATTTTGTTACCATTCGGTTTGTTTGCGAAGAGAACTACTTCGGTTAGAATGTAATTTGTCGATAAGGCAAACCCGCATTGCTACGAAACCCAGATTATGAACACCTCGGTAAAATATCTATATTGTAATACTCCGCGATGCACCGTATCTTGAGATATCTCGATATATGTCTAATTTATCTTGAGATACTCCATGTTGAGATATCACATTTTATCTTGAGATATCTCAATTTATATTGAGATATTTGTATTGAGATATCTCAATTAATCTCAAGATATCTCAAGATATCTCAAGTTATCTTGAGATAACTGTCTTGAGATATCTTAAGTTGTTTTGAGATAATTATCTTGAGATATCTCAATGTGTCTTGAGTCATTGATATCACAAAATAAATAGAGATATATCTTACAATTTCTCAAGATGTATCGCAACTTATCGTGAGATATCTAACTTGCGATATCTCAAGATCCCATGTGTCTTGCGGTTGGTATATGCAATTTTAGTAGGATTTTCTAAGTCTGAGGTGGGCTTTTTGCCATTTAAAAACTAACCATTGGTGTAATTATTGGGTTTGCCATAACACTGTTTCAATATATGTACAGTTTGCTAATGGTAACGTCCCATTTAAGTACTGGTTGCTATGGTATTTTGATGTCATAGTAAAATGACGTTAAACATAGAATAGCATGTGGGGTGACGTCATGTCACATGACGTCATTATGTCGTGTCGCGTTAAAATAAAAAAAAATCGCATAAGGCTTTATATAAATCGGGTTATAGGAGGCAACTTTTTAGAGAGGAAATGACTTCTGATTGCAAATTTCAGACCTTTTTCATGCTATGGAAAAAAAACAGACCGAAAGAAAAAAGTTTGCAAAAAAGCTGTTAAAAAGGCTATTTCAGTGTTATCTTAAAAAGGTGCTGTTAGGCCAATTTTTGGACAATCGCAATAATACGTATGTCAAGTCGTCCGGAATAAATTCGCGAAATGGAAAAAGGGGCGTTTCAAATTTTTTTAACGGACAACTTTCCCTTAAGGGGGCACTCCTCAGTTTCGCATGAATGTCCATGGTGTAAATCAGAAAGAAATCAACTAAGCATCTTTTAGGTCCATTGATGGTCTTTATAATAATTATGAAGCACATGTTTGATGTTTTTTTCAGTTTTGATTACTTTTAACTTTATTTTGGTGTATTGGAATATGCATTCTTTGGGTTTTTTGGAGGCTATAAATAGAAAAATGTGAACCAATCAAAAACTTCCTAAAAGTAGTTAAAATGGCTGATTTTCACTGACGAGGAGATCAGCGTGGAATAACTTTTTAAAATGCCGGACTAGGTATGTAAAATTTAGCATTTCCTGATATGCAAGAGCATTATGAGTGCAGACATGACCCTGATATGTGTAGGAAAATTTTTTATTTTTATTTATTGACATTTGAAATATTGCTAAAATTGCATTTTTAGCATGTTTTAAGGGGTGGGGTAATCTTAAAAGAAATGGGACTAAAGTTGTACAGAAAATGCTTTTTGATACTTTTATTTGGTATGGAAACATGGGTAATTTTATTGTCTTCTAAGAAATGTATGACACAATGATGATGTGATTTATTTTTGCTCAAGGGATTCAGGCTAAGAGCTTGTTCAAGTGTTTGATGATTGAGAAATGTACTTAAACTGTGGAGTGCCCCCTATGGAAAATACAAAATTCATACACTAGCTAGCTGAATATGTGGTGATTAGGTTAAAACTTCTGAAATTTGAATGAAACCTCATATAAACATGGGATTTTCTGTATCATCTGTCTTTCACACTGCAGATGTATGCTAAAGGGAAAAAAGCCATTTTTCAAATTAAAAATTGCCTAAAATTGGGGAAAAAAAATAGAATTATTTTCTGTTTTCCCTTTGCCTCTAAGTTCGTGAGCTTCAGGGGAGATAATAGAGGTGTGATACCTATTGCCATGACCCCGGCGTCAACGTCGTCGGCGTCATCGTCGTCTGTAGGTTGCGAACTGTAAATATAGCCTGAGCTAATCCCCGCCTTTTGTTGTGTACGATTCAGTGCAGAAGTGAAAGTTCACAGAGGTCAACAACATATTAGGTTGAAAATGCATTTTCAGGAAGGATAAATCCTATGTACAATAATCCCCAACAGCAGGGATCACTGAACTGAAATAAAAAAAAAAATGTTTTTTAAAATTTAAGCTCCAGTGGAAATCCATGTCAATATTCAGTGCAGATTCCATATTGTTTTTAAGCATAGACATATGCAAAGAGTTGAGCTGGGAAATGTATATTTGTTGTGCCTTCAAAGGCTCCACTATCTATGAAACACGCCAATTTAATGAAAATCTGGAGTCTAGCTCTTCAGCTGACAGGTCATAACAGGGGGCCTATGGGAAAGTATTTAGTTTTCTGCAACTTGTAGACAGCAGATTAAAGTATTTATAACTATATACCACTCTTAAAGGTGATATAGGGCGTGTCTTTTGAGTATATATTCGGAAAATATATATATATATATTGGATGAATACTTCCCGTCCCTTCCCTTCACAACAACATGTTTATAAATTATATAAAACATTCCATATTAATCTACTACTGAAAAGCTCGCCAAAAGGTCTAGTGCCATAGGGCGAGCATAAACAAAAACTATATCTCTCTCTCTATAATATAGTCCCGTTTTCTCACAGTAGCCAATTTTATCTCATAGCGCACACGCTTCGAGTTTCGCCCTGGTAAGTGTCACGTGATCCTTGTGACGTCATTGGTACCAAACGATTAGCGGTGTCGCATTGAGTTGTATAGTATAGTCTATGTAGGATTACGTTTTATGGGGTACTTGTTAAAAATGCCGTGTGCTGTTGCTGGGTGATAAAGTTTGCATAAAGAAGGACAAGATAATAACCTAAGTTTCTTTCGTTTCCCTAATCGAGATAATGATATATTAAGATCTGAAGTGTGGGTAGACCGTTACCGAAGAAAATCGCCTGACTCGTCGAGAAAGTGGGAACCTACGAAAGACGCGCGAGTTTGTAGCAAACATTTTGAGTTGACTTCGTGGGAAGTCCATCCTTTGGTTTCATTATCTTTGAATTTGGAGAACAAAAGGCCATGCATATTAAAATCAACAGCGGTACCAACGATATTTGACTATAAAAATGAGAAGTGCATAACCCCGCCGTCTCCAAGCAAGTTGTATTCGCCTATTCGACCGGCATTGAGGAGGAAATTCATACATGAAGTAAGATTGAAATTTATGTTCAATTATCTTAGCACCTCATCGGGTATACGTATGATAAATTGAAGAAAGGTGTATAGTCTTAGATCTTTATATACATCGTGAATGTTTAGCTGTTGAATTAGAAGCATGCGTCTTTACGTGAATCAATGAAGAGTTGACGGCGCTAATAATATGTAGCCGTCTTTTTTTTAAAACATTGCTAAAACGTTCAGCATATAAATTTAAATGAATCCGGCGAAATAAACACTGTGTCTTTGTTTCCAAATTTTAATTTTAATAATTTTAAATTATACACCCCTTCTGCCAATAGTGTTATAAATATATGTTATCAACATATATAGGTCTATGGATTTGAAAAAAAAATACAAAATGTTTCATGGATATCTATTAGGCAGAAAATTAATAATATTACTAGCTTTTATATTAATTCAGTAATGTTTTATGGCAAAGCAACCACAATAACGCCTCTTAGCTCGTGCAGTAAGTAAAACAAGTATAATAAAATAATATACTTTATATTATGGTAATTTGATATGTTTGATCTGTTTTCGATCTGTATATCAGGAGTAAGTATACATGAGTAAGTATACTTACTAACTGTCTATATCGTGCTCATAATACATTTGGCTATATTATTTAAATCATAGTATTTTTCTGTCTTTGTGCGCGACAAATCAGAGCTCGCATATCATGTGATATATCCGTCTTGTGAAATACGCGTCTGCCCTCGGCGGTATAACACCGCTCAAGTAATTGCAATAAACAGGAAATATATCATAAAACTAGGTTTCCCTAAATGGTGCGTGCTTTTGTGATATACCGACGTATGTACCCTAATTAGGCTGTACTTCAGTAGTGCACCGCAGTATTTGATCAGTCTGTATTGATATTTGGGGGCAGTGGAGACTAGAGCGTGTCATATTGCAAACACCGCTCCTAGAGTGTTTGGTGTTGATGGCGACTTATGGCAAATATATAATACTATAGAAATTATGGTGCCGAAATTATATGCTGTTTCATTTATTATTGTTTTTATTCATTTTTTATCAATTATGGATAATATCTAATAAATATATGTGTTCCATGTCTACTTATCGGCAAAAAAATCTGACGCTCGTATTTAGACCAGGTCCATTCATTTGGAATATACTACATTTCGCGGTTATTGTGTATGTACCAAGATATTGCAGTGTTGCGGGTGACTTATTGTAATATTCGATGAAAACAATGTTTACGTTGTTTTTTGTTTGTTGTTGCTGTCAGTGTATAAATACAGTATTTTGTTAGATTAGTGAATAGTGTAATAAACCGCTGAACGTAACGAATGACATGACACGATAGTCTTTACAAGCTCTCCATTTGCACCTGCACCGCGTTCGACTTCATCATCAGTTGATGAATCCGATGTATTTTCGTCCTCAGACACGCATTCTGGCTCAAAATCGTAAGGTTGCACATTGTGTAACCGTCTTATCACGGGCATTTTCTCTGACTCAGAATCATGATCGCTTAATTCTCTCATTATCACACAAGGTATACTGTTTCGCGTTCAGTCCCAATGTAAATAAAAAAATATTTTGTTCCCAATGACGTCACTTCCGGTAATTCGCGCAAGAGTTTTTCCCCTTAGATATTTTTTCGATATTTTAGCAATGCCTGTTCGCCTGTTCGATTTTTATCTTTAAAAACATATTTTCACTGAACATACATCAATGACATAGTAAAAATCGTATTTATAATGATATTTAATACTTAAAAACATATCAAAAGCGGATGTTTTGATTTAAGACCAAGTTCTGCTTTAACCATTCAGCGATAGCTTTCATATTTGGTATATCAGGGAGTACGTTATAGGGAGGAGAAACGGGTTCATAAACGCTCTAGTTTATCGATTTATGTTGTCGCGCTAGAACGCCGCCATTTACTATTTTATCGATACAGGTAAATCGATCGTAAGCGCGTTACATTTGAAAAGTTAAAATTTTAGCCAACATCTCAAATTAGGCAGTTTTTACAGCCCCTCTTTACGGCTTTCTGTTAAAGATGAAATTTGTCCTAAATCAACAAATCCGTTGTTGATATGTTTTTAATTATTAAATATCATTATAAATACGATGTTTACTATGCTATTGATATATGTTTAGTGAAAATATGTTTTTAAAGATAAAAACCGAAAAGGCGAACAGGCATTGCTAAAAAATCGAAAAAAATCTAAGGGGAAAAACTCTTGCGCGAATTACCGGAAATGACGTCATTGGGAACAAACTATTTTTTGTTTACATTGGGACTGAACGCAAAACAGTATACCTTGTGTGAAAATGTGAGAATTAAGCGATGTCAGAGGAAATGCCCGTGATAAAACGGTTACACCATGTGCAACCTTTAGGTTTGGAGCCAGAATACGTGTCTGAGGACGAAAATACATCGGATTCATCAACTGATGATGAAGTGGTACGCGGTGCAGGTGCAAATTGAGAGCTTGTAAAGACTATCGTGTCATGTCATTCGTTACGTTCAGTGGTTTATTACACTATTCACTAATCTAACAAAATAGCGTATTTATACACTTACAGCAACAACAAACAAAAAAACAACGTAAACATTGTTTTCATCGAAATCTGCCAGTAAGTCACCCGCAACACTGCAATATCTTGGTACATACACAATAACCGCGAAATGTAGTATATTCCGAATGAATGGACCGGGTCTATACCTATACATTAATACATGGGTATATATGTATGTAACTCTATGGTAATATGAGCGTCAGATTTTTTTTGCCGATAAGAGGACATGGAACAAATATATTTATTAGATATTATCCATAATTGATAAAAAAATGAATAAAAACAATAATAAATGAAACAGCATATAATTTCGGCGCCATAATTGCTATAGTATTATATATTTGCCATAAGTCGCCATCAACACCAAACACTCTAGAAGCGGTGTTTGCAATATGACACGCTCTCTAGTCTCCACGTGCCCCCAAATATCAATACAGACTAATAAAATATTGCGGTGCACTATTGAAGTGCAGCCTAATTTGGGTACATACGTCGGTATATCACAAAAGCACGCACCATTTAGGGAAACCTAGTTTTATGATATATTTCCTGTTTATTGCAATTACTTGTGCGGTGAAATACCGCCGAGGGCAGACGCGTATTGCACAAGACGGATATATCACATGATATTTGTCGCGCACAAAGAGAGAAAAATACTATGATTTAAATAATATAGCCAAATGTATTATGAGAACGATACAGACAGTTTGTAAGTATACAGATCGAAAACAGACCAAATATATCAAATTACCATAACATAAAGTATATTATTCTGTTATACTTGTTTTACTTATTGCACGAGCTAAGAGGCGTTATTGTTGTTGCTTTGCCATGTTTGCCATAAAAAATTACTGAATTAATATAAAAGATTGTAAAATTATTAATTTTCTGCCTTGTTATAAATATCCATGAAACATTTTTTTTTTTTTTTCAAATCTATAGCCCTATATATGTTGATAATATATATATATAATACTATTGGCAGAAGAGGGTGTATAATTTAAAATTATTAAAATTAAAATTTGGAAACAAAGACAGTATTTATTTCACCGGATTCATTTAAATTTATATGCTGAACGTTCTTAGCAGTCTTTTAAAAAAAGACGGTACATAACATTAGCGCCGTCAACTCTTCATTGATTCACGTAAAGACGCATGCTTCTAATTCAACAGCTAAACATTCATGGTGTATATAAAGATCTAAGACTATACACATTTCTTCAATTTATCATACGTATGATGAGGTGCTAAGATAATTGAACATAAATTTCAATCTTACTTCATGTATGAATTTCCTCAACGCCGGTCGAATAGGCGAATACAACTTGCTTGGAGACGGCGGGGTTATGCACTTCTCATTTTTATAGTCGAATAACGTTGGTACCGCTGTTGATTTTAATCTGCATGGCCTTTTGTTCTCCAAATTCAAAGATAATGAAACCAAAGGATGGACTTCCCACGAAGTCAACTCAAAATGTTTGCTATAAACTCGCGCGTCTTTCGTAGGTTCCCACTTTCTCGACGAGTCGGGCGATTTTCTTCGGTAACGTCTACAACTACCCACACTTCAAATCTTAATATATCATTATCTCGATTAGGGAAACGAAAAAAACTTAGGTTATTATCTTGTCCTTCTTTATGCAAACTTTTTCACCCAGCAACAACACACGGCATTGTTAACAAGTACCATAAAACGTAATCCTACATAGACAATACTATACAACTCAATGCGACACCGCGAATCGTTTGGTACCAATGACGTCACAGGATCACGTGTTACTTACCCGTCTTCAAAAAGGGCGAAACTCGAAGCGTGTGCGCTATGGGATAAAATTGGCTACTGTGAGAAAACGGGACAACCAATAAGTGTAAGATTTGAAAATATTGTATATTATATACGTATATTTCCGAATATATACTCAAAATACACGCTATATTTCACCTTTAAAATCAACATCACGAAATTACATTATTGACAAAGATAAATATGTCTACTATTCACTTTTTGTTATTATTAATGCCTAATATAATCCATACTTCGTATCTCGTTTGCAATAGCTCCAATAGCACTTCTCTGTACTGTTGAAAAGGTTTTGGAAAAAATCGTTTTCAAACACGTATTCAACTTCTTTCTAACCAATAGCATTTTAACTTCACTGCAGTCTGGTTTTGTTCCAGGTGACTCAACAGTTAACCAGCTTGCGTATTTATATAACTTTTTCTGTCAAGCTCTTGATTCTGGAAAGGAAATTAGGGCGATTTTTTGTGATATTAGCAAAGCCTTTGATCGTGTTTGGCACGAGGGACTTCTTGTAAAATTAAAGGCTGTTGGTATCACAGGAAACCTCTTAACATGGTTCAAAAGCTATCTTACAGATAGAAAACAACGCGTTGTCCTACCAGGTGTCCAATCTGATTGGAATAATATTAAAGCCGGTGTTCCCCAAGGCTCCATCTTGGGACCACTGTTATTCCTTCTATACATTAATGATATTGTTATAGACATCAATTCAAATATTCGTCTTTTTGCAGACGATACAGGTTTGTTTATTGTTGCAGATAATCCGATATCTGCTGCGAATACACTGAATTCCGATCTCTTGAAAATATCAAATTGAGCAGATAGATGGCTTGTCAAATTTAATCCATCCAAAACTAAATCTCTTCTTATTTCACGGAAAGTCAATTTTATCAACCACCCACCAGTTTTTATGAATGACCAGATAATAACTGAAGTCGATGATCATAAACACCTCGGCGTCCTTTTGTCAAATGATTTATCCTGGCACAAGCACATCGAATATATCAAATCAAAGGCATGGCAGAGGATTAACATTATGCGGAAACTTAAATACAAACTAGATAGAGTGTCCTTAGAAACTATATATACGTCCTTCATCAGACCTATTTTAGAATACGGAGATATTCTCTTTGATAACTGTACACAATATGAAAAATATGAGTTAGACAAAATACAAAATGAGGCCGCTCGGATAGTAACTGGAGCAACGAAACTTGTCTCTATTGACAACCTATACAAAGAAACTGGGTGGGAAACTCACGGAAATAGGCGCCGTAAGCATAAACTCGTTATGTTTTATAAAATGACAAACCACTTAACTCCCAATTTTCTCTCTGAGCTTGTTCCTCCTCCTGTAGGTAATATATCACGGTATAACTTACGGAACTCTTCAAACATCCAAACTGTCAATGCCCGTGCCAACTACTACTATGATTCTTTTCTCCCCTCTGTTATTCGCGAATGGAATAACTTAACCGAAGAATCACGGCACGCCGAAACAGTTATTTCCTTCAAAAACTCACTTAAAAGTAATCAAAACAGAACTCCTAAACACTATCTCTTCGGAGAAAGAAACATACAGATATTGCATACTAGACTGCGTCTAAATTGCAGTTCCCTTATCTGTTTTCCAAAAACATGGTAGAATCGCCTATTTGTACATGCGGATGTGTTGAAAACGGTGACCACTTCTTCTTTAAGTGCAATAAATATACTGATATTAGAAATGTATTGGTAAATTCATTACCCCGTCTACCAAATATTACACTGAAAACACTTCTATTTGGAGATCAAAATGTATCGTACGATACAAATATTCTTATATTCGGTGCGGTACACAATTATATTAAAAACTTAAAACGTTTTAACTAGTAGATCGATTTGTTCTTTTGTTGAATTCCCAAATCAACTACACCCCCTTTCCCTGTGTCGCCCCAAATTCCCTAATTATTTTCAAAAAAATGATTTACACTGGAGATTTATAAATAAATATTAATAACAATTAAATGTATTTGCATAATCTATTCATTTAATTTTTTGTCTGTTTGAATTTCGTATTTTTCAAGTTACTTTCTATTTTTTCCTTTTTGTTACTTTTTATTATTTCAATTATATCTAAGCATTATTCTAGAATATGTATATACAAAAAACTTACACTTAAGTAATTTAAGTTCTTTTACTTCCAGAATGTATATTGTGAAAATATCTAATTATTGCTGTTTACTATGCCATCAACTGTGTACAATTAATATCATACCTAGGAGAAGAACATCATAAGTATCTTACTTTCGTTCTAATCCTTTTTCTTCTATTGTGTACAAATATTATGTTGTAAAAAGCTTGTGAAATAAAATATGTTTAAACCAATAGCTCCACACCATTTTTAATTCTATAAAATTAAAAATTTAGCTGATATCTCAAAAGGCACATTTTCATCACCTCTTTTTAGGCTTTGTCTTATAATCACCACCATGAAATTACCTTCTTTACAATGATAAATATGTTTACTATTCACTTTTTGTTATTATTAATGCCTAAATAACCCGTAGTCTCGTATCTCGTTTGCAATAGCTATACACTGTCATCATTTTTGTTTGGCGCAGAGTGGCGCCATCTTTGTTACACGGAACCGTCTGGTAAAATGTGCTTTTAAACATGCAAACAAATACACGCTCTGTATCAGAGGACACAATGTGAATAAATAATACTTATGTTTACATTTAGCACCTTTATTGAGTTTGTAAGTGTAATAATTTATAAGAATTTGCTGTTTTTCACACACTCGCAAAACAACCGGAAGTAGTCATTTTCACGGAATAGTGAAACACATGCGCGACAACATAAATCGGCAAAACGAGCCCGTTTCTCCTCCCTATAACGTACTCCCTGGATATATGTAGCTTATCTAGTGGGAGGTCTTTCAAATCAACACCATCCCACCCGTCGGTTTGACCTTGGGCCAAGGTCATACTTAGGAAAACGTTAACCTTTTGGTTAACTCTTCAACCATTTTTGGTGTGTAGTTTATCTGGATGGAGGTGGGGTGGGGGTGGGGGCTCTTTCAAATCAACACCCACTCAACTGTCAGATTGACATTGGGTCAAGATCAAATTCATACTTAGAAATACTTTAACATGATCATTGTTTTAAGAGACACACTGCAACTGCAATATTGATATGTTTTAGGATACAGTAAGGTATAGAGGGGTAGCATGAACGTTTAGGTATTATCTCTATGAGATGTATGAACAATGATTTAAACATATTTTATTGCCAATCGCAAAAGGGTTTGGCTACACGTTCTAACAACATTAGTTAATGTCCTTCCCGATAATATAGTATACACACACAGTTAGACAATTACATAGGTAAATATACATAACTGATTAGAGAAAAGATAGTGAGAAAGAAAAACTAGGAACTAATGAAAAAAAAGAAGTACAGAGATTGTGTCAAGTTTGAAAGAAGAGAGTCAATCAGCAAGAGATGCAAAAGTAAATCTAAATCTATGCAAACTTCTGTGTTTCTCTTATGTACATGTGCAGTGCTTCGAAGAGAAGTTGATTATCTTCATGCGACAAGTGTTCGCGACCAAAAAGTATTGTATTTAAATTTAATGGGTGAAATGTATGAGTTGACTGAAACGAACGAAGCCGTTGTGTAGAAATAAGTTACAGATGAAAAAATAGTGTTCAGCGTCTTCTACTGCAGCACCACAATCGCAATTGAATGATTCTCGTAAATGTTTTAAATAAGGTTATTGCAATAATTCGTATTCTGGCATGTGAAACAGCAAATAATAGTTGGCTAGTTAAGTAGTGTGTTGGAACTTTTGAGCTGGGAAAAACAGAACTTAAATGTTTCCTCTTGAATATCGAGATAGATTCTAAATTGCGTATATATATTGGTAAGTTGTTCCAGAGATTAAGAGATGAAGGTATAAACGAGTTATTGAATATATCACTTTAAACCGCACATTTCCTTTATCTAGAATCATTTGGGCTGTGTGTCGTCTGTGCAATATATTTATATATCAGAACATGTTAATACTATTTATGTTGCAGTTACTTTGAGGAAGGCTTATACTTCCAGTTTCGCATGTGTCTCAATTTATCAGGCTTACTGAACACATATGTGCAATGCCATGAACATTGCTAAGTACTTAATTTCATCAATCTATCATAACAATCCCTTATTCATATTATAATATTATTTAAATCATGAAGAAAGGTTGTAAATTACTGATTCTTACAAGTTTACACATATAATGTAAAAAGATATTGACTAAACTAAATGCATAAAAATGTGTCAATAGTGGGTGGGGTAAATTAACTTTTAAACTGAATTCAGTGCTAAAAAGAGTTTATTTACGCTTTATGTAACTTAATGAATTTTAAACTTAAGCGCATCTTTAAAAAGTACATCAATAATTATTCACACAAGCATGACATTTAAAAATGAACATCAAAAACTTATATGAAAGCGCTACAATGAAATCCTATTAATGTTTGATTTTTTTTATATAGGCTACCTGATCCAGATTGCTATCATGGAAAAATGTAATCTATGCACATTGCTCTTTTCAAAAAGTGATGGTAGAATTTGTCCCCTGAGTTGGTAACAATATCGAAAATGTTGGGTCCTGGCTCAAGGCCTATTGGGGGTCCCCGGCAGTTACAGTTTTTGACGTTGATGATGAAGTTCCTACACACACTCTTTGCGATCGGCTTGAAAGATAATCTGATATCCATGATAAAAGCTTACCATCAATACCATGTTGCTTTAATTTAAATAAAATACCTTATGCCAAACACGGTCAAAAGCTCTAGATATATCATTAAAGACAATGCACGTAAATTGTTTAGCCTGACATATTTGATGATACATATCGACAAGTTGGTAGGTTGTATAATGACCCGGCAAAAAACCCGATTGATTCTTGAATATAAGATGAAGCATGTGTAGAAAATTATACACATGTTTAAAAACTATTCTTTCCATGACTTTCCTACAAAGCTCAACAAAGAAATTGGTCTATAATTTACAAGAATACTAGGATCCGCTTTTTTGAACAATGCCATTTCCATAAGTCAGGGAAAACACATTCATTTAATGATATGTTAAAAAGTATACGTAACGGTTTTAAACTTGTATATACAGGTTCCTTTAGCATTTTATGACTTATTTCATCCTCCCCACATGCTTTGTGTTTATCCAAAATCTACTATCTCGCTTTCTTCAATGAAAATGTTTTCTAGTTTTTCACCAGTTTTCGGTATAAAATTAGGTAGTTCAACATTTGAATCTTCAACTGAAGCTATGGAAACAAAATAATAATTTAAGAAATTTGCGTTATCTTGGTCAGTTATTGAGAATGACGTATCGCCATTTGGTAATGTCGTTTTTAAAGGAGGAATGGTTTCAGCGTTTTAATTTTACTTAATAAAGTATTTCAAGAGTTTCCAATATTGTCGCCTGTCAGTAATAGTTGATTCAGTAATTGTGTTTTCAATACTGCTGAAAAAGCGTTCTTTCGCATGCTTTTAAGAGTGTTCACTTTATTACGTAGACATTTATAGCGTTCAGGTCGGTGGAAGAATGAGTGCGCGTAGCTTTTTTTTTCTGGCGGTCACGCTGTCTCGAGACACGTCTGATTTCAGAATCATACCAAAGTTTATCATTAGGTCGAATTGTAACATTTTTAAAAGGGATTCTTAATTTAACCAGTAGGTGAACCTCTGTATAAAATGGACCAATCAGCCGGCTGAATGAGATCGTTAAGTTTTACGTAATCGGCTTTTTTATAATTCCATACATCGGTCGGATATTAAAACTGTATTGGATACTTGAGTATGTGCCACAGAGATCACTTAGATTACGTGGTATATTTAAAATACCTGAATCGAAGAGTTTCAATGAAACTGATATGACAATGAGATCGATCTAACAATGTAGAAGAATGATTTGTTACCCGAGTAGGTTCTGTTATTATATTTTTCATGTTATTTATCAGCATTACATCCTTTAACTAATGGTTTTCTGTATTAAGGTGAGTCTCGTTTATATCTCCAATTATGATGATATTTTCAGATATTTCAAATACCTTTTCTAAGCTTATATTTAAATTATCCAAAAAAAAAGATATTTGGTGACGATAAATGGTGCATATTAAAAATCGTTTATTTTTGTCTTTTACTTCTATCCAGAGTGAAGTGGGCAGTGCATATTCAAGTACGCGTCTTGATATCACGTTAGTAGCAAATTGTGCCAAAAATGCAGTAAAACTGAGAGAGGGGTGGGGGTGGGGGTGTAGGGGGTGGAGGGATATGGTCGGGTGGGGGGTGTAGGGGGTGGAGGGATATGGTCAGCTGATAGCAATTTTTACTCGTGGTCTTTTCAGAAAACATGTCAAACTGTTTTCGCTCGCGGTCTTTCGGAACCGAACACTCTCTACTATCGATATATCGCTCAATTCTATTCTGTTTTGAACTTGATTTATTATAAGAGCGTCTTTGAGATTATGATGAAAGTGTTTTTCACGGGATTGTTTTGATTTGCAACGTCCACATGGCTAATCTTGGGCCATCGTATTCGGACATTGGTTGGGATCATTGTAAGGAGGGCAGGCAGACAGCAATACCGAGCCAATCCCGACCTTGAAACACCCTCTGATTATTGGCGGGTTACTGTGTACAACGTCTTTCAGACCAGCTGCTGCAAGAGATAGAAACTTGAATTCTATAAAACGAAGAACGTTTTTCGACCGAATATTTACTGCCAGCTAAAGTACAGCCTGAAATGGCAACAGAGATTTACGCTGCGTATGCTACAGATATAGATGGAACATATGAACCGTTTGGCAATGAGTTGGCGAGGTGGAAGGTGAAATGGGATATAGCCAATGCAGTCCCACAAATGATACAATAAACATTACAACAAACTAATAAGGACTTGTACCCATGTATAAACAGCATATTGACAGTTTTTCTGACAATGCCACCGACATCAGCGTCTTGCGAAAGATCATTCAGTGCCATGAAACGCATACAATGAGCAGTGACATGATCTCTTCTCTGGAGCTCCTTCACATTCAAAAGGACACGTAGAGTGTGTTATAAATGTGTTTGCCTCCACCAAATGTAGAAACATGGACTTTTTCTGAAGTATGTTATAGATCTACGCATTAGTATTAACTATATCATGTGCCATGATTGTGCAAAATTTCGAAATATTTTGAGAAAATATGTAGGCCTATTCATATTAGATCTAATACAATTATTTTGTTCTGTTTTGATATTTTTTTGTGAAATCTCAGATTAAAAAAGCTTGAAATCGCGGTTTACAAACATATTGTTTGCTGCTTAAAATACAGTCAGAATGCAGAATTTGGCTTCCTTTTAACAAAAATCTACACGTTGAATTAGGCACAGCTACGCCCCTGATTCTGCGAAAAAAAGCTTAGCATCAGTGTAAAGAAATGTTTAATGAAATAAAACGGGTGACTGAGAAAATATATTTTCCTAGTAATCGGATTTAGTTAAAAGTACCTATAGCCATTCTCCAACACATTAAGTTGTTACCCATTGTGTTTTAAAATCACGTATACTTAAACACAGGGTATCAGCGGGCAGTCGATTATAACGGAAATTGCTGATCTGCCCGGAGGTGATCAGTTAGTTGTTGTGATAAAATCGCTCAGTGGTGTGTAGAAAATATTTTTTTCAAATTATAAATCGAAGGATTTGGATTGGATATAAAATGTCGGTGAGTACTTATATTTACCTCCACCCCTACCATATCCTAACTGATATGTTTCAATAGTTTTGCTATAATCAACATAACTTTGGTCTACGTTCAGTGCAAAATCAGGCTGCTGAATGAAGCAAACCGGGTTAAGATCCAGCATATTGCTTCATAGTCAACGCTTTTAATGCAGATGTATTGTTGTGTAGACAGAACAATCATTTCTCGATCGAATTTATCGATTTTTTAAGTGATGTAAGGATCTGTACAATCTGATGATTGCGATGTGTCAGATCTTCCGTCATAAAAATGTTTTCAGGGTTACCTTTCAAGTTGGATTTTGCCTTATAGATAGCAGCCGTCGTCTTGTATGATTTGAACTTAACAATAACCTGACGCTTGCCAAGTGTAATATAACAAATTCAAGCTGCTATACTGGACTTGTTCAAATTGTAATATTTGAAATACACACTTTTACATAGAGTTATATATATGGAAAATTTAAAAATAACTCTTCTCAGAAACCTCTTGGTCAATTTTGACCAACCAAACTTCACATGCGTGGGCTTAAATTTTGGTTGTGGGTGTTGTTGTTTTTGCACTTGTAAAAATGTAAAATAAAAGTACTGAAGGGCATTTAATGATGAAACCCCTTGATATGAGCCATTTTAGGTTGTAGAGTATCCACTGGTCCTCTTGTTCTTTATTATTATTATTAATTATCGCTAACCCCTGGACTATCAAGTTTGGTCATTTGAAGTCCCGGGGTCAAAGATAGCCGCGCCCCCATCGTCCAAATTTGTATATAGAGAGTTTGCATGTTTTACATCGACTTACATAAGGAAAGATTTAAACATCTTCAATCAGCATTTGCGAGGGGACACTTTTTCATCCTTGCGACATTCCTCAGGTGATCGATTCAGGGCCAAAATCCTTGTTTACAAATTTAATAATTTGATGATTGTATGCATAATTTCTACAAAGTATGATACAGAAATGATATAACTAGAAATAAATAACACAATTTAAGATACTGAAACGATAAGACTAATTATCGAGTATTACTTTATTAATTCCAGATAGTATATGTCTTTGAAAGTGTCATGATCAGCCACACACACACACACACACACACACACACACACACAAAACATCGTCAATGTCTGTGTCCTCACCTTTCGTACTATGCACTACCATGTTCCCTCATAATATAGAGATACCATGTTCCCTCCATGTACAGATACCCCAGGATGTGATCTCACCTGTCGTACTATGCACTACCCTGTTCCCTCAATGTACAGATATCCCAGGATGTGATATCACATGTCGTACTATGCACTACCCTGTTCCCTGAATGTACAGATACCCTAGGATGTGATCTCACCTTTCGTACTATGCGCTACCCAGTTCCCTCCATGTACATATACCCCAGGATGTGATCTCACCTTTCGTACTATACACTACCCTGTTCCCTCAAAGTACAGATACCCCCAGGATGTGATCTCATCTGTCGTACTATGCACTAACCTTTCCCTCTATGTACAGGTACCTCAGGATGTGATCTCACCTTTCGTACTATGCACTACAACATTCCTTCAATGTACAGATACCTCAGGATGTGATATCACCTTTCGTACTATGCACTAACCTGTTCCCTCAATGTACAGATACCCCAGGGTGTGATCTCACCTGTCGTACTATGCACTACCATGTTCCCTCAATGTACAGATACCTCAGGATGTGATCTCATCTTTCGTACTATGCACTACAATGTTCCCTCAATGTACAGATACCCCAGGATGTGATCTCAACTTTCGTACTATGCACTAACCTGTTCCCTCAATGTACATATACCCTAGGATGTTATCTCACCTTTCCTACTATGCACTACCATGTTCCATCAATGTACAGATACCCCAGGGTGTGATCTCACCTGTCGTACTATGCACTACCATGTTCCCTCAATGTACAGATACCCCAGGATGTGATCTCACCTGTCGTACTATGCAATACCCTGTTTCCTCTATATACAGATACCCCAGGATGTGATCTCACCTGTCGTACTATGCACTATCATGTTCCCTCAATGTACAGATACCCCAGAATGTGATCTCACCTGTCGTACTATGCACTACCATGTTCCCTCAAAGTACAGATACCCCAGGATGTGATCTCACCTGTCGTACTATGCACTATCATGTTCCCTCAATGTACAGATACCCCAGAATGTGATCTCACCTGTCGTACTATGCACTACCATGTTCCCTCAAAGTACAGATACCCCAGGATGTGATCTCACCTGTCGTACTATGCACTACCATGTTCCCTCAATGTACAGATACCCCAGGATGTGATCTCACCTGTCGTACTATGCACTACCATGTTCCCTCAATGTACAGATACCCCAGGATGTGATCTCACCTGTCGTACTATGCACTATCATGTTCCCTCAATGTACAGATACCCCAGGATGTGATCTCACCTGTCGTACTATGCAATACCCTGTTTCCTCTATATACAGATACCCAAGGATGATGATCTCACCTGTTGTACTACGCACTACCATGTTCCCTCAATGTACAGATACCCCAGGATGTGATCTCACCTGTCGTACTATGCAATACCCTGTTTCCTCTATATACAGATACCCACGGATGATGATCTCACCTGTTGTACTATGCACTACCATGTTCCCTCAAAGTACAGATACCACAGGATGTGATCTCACCTGTCGTACTATGCACTACCATGTTCCCTCAATGTACAGATACCCCAGGATGTGATCTCACCTGTCGTACTATGCACTACCATGTTCCCTCAATGTACAGATACCCCAGGATGTGATCTCACCTGTCGTACTATGCACTATCATGTTCCCTCAATGTACAGATACCCCAGGATGTGATCTCACCTGTCGTACTATGCACTATCATGTTCCCTCAATGTACAGATACCCCAGGATGTGATCTCACCTGTCGTACTATGCAATACCCTGTTTCCTCTATATACAGATACCCAAGGATGATGATCTCACCTGTTGTACTACGCACTACCCTGTTCTCTCAATGTACAGATACCGCAGGAGTGATATACAGAAAATGCAAAGGTAAACACAGGGATAAATTATAATGTAATAATTACAATGGTTATAGAAGTTATTCAGATGTCAGTATTAGTAAGCAATCAATGCAGAGGCAACAGAATAAGAAGTCAGGGCAAAGGACGAGTACAATTACGAATACAAATGCATGGATTTGTAAGTAAGCAATTAATGAGGGCAGGGCAAAGGACGTATAAAGAATCATGTGTTAGTATATAGGCAATTAATGCAGAGTGAACAGAATAATAAGTCAGGACAAAGGACAAATGAATAAGCATGTGTTAGTAGGCAATTAATGCAGAGTGATCAGAATAAGAAGTCAGGTCAAAGGACACATTATCCAATGTTAGCAGGCAATTAATGCAGAGTGAACAGAATAAGCAGTCCGGGCAAAGGACAAATACAAAATCCTGTTTGTTTTTTTGTTTTTTCTCTCAAGGCATATTATATTACAATGTGTTACATATAGTAATTAACGTTCGCTTATATAGTAACTTATCTTAATGTAGCAACAACTTGCAATACACGTATGTCATAAAAGAAACTTTAAGGAGAAATTATAAAGAATTAGCAGGGATAGAAAGAGTTTAAAGGTGGGGAGAAATAGGAGTATCAGAAATGTTGGACCGAGTTACATCGTTGATGCCGTTTTTATATTACAGTGATTTATGTATATATATGTATACACACACATACATACACAAACACATACATATAGTGCTTTTTTATATTGTATATCTCAGTTGACCTTCAATTTCCCTTATGTATTCATGTTTTCCCATTTTGTGTTGTGTTTGTTGTTCAATTTTGTCTTTACATATTGCAATATTCTTTTCTATATCCTTTTTTTTTGTTAGAATATTTTATAAAACAGTCAAACTCAGGTATGGCTTTCTTGTATTTGTTTATGAAAATAAAATATGTTGCAATAAGTATAATAAAGTTGATAATACAGCTATGTTTTTTGTTTTTGCTTATATCAAATGATATTGTTTTTAAATCCATATTTACATCCAAACGCTTACCCTGGAGAAATCTTTGTAAACTCGTCCACAATTGTTGAATAATTTGACATTCCCAAAATAAATGTATAAGAGATTGAACATGCATTCCACAAAAATCACACTGACTTGAGCTAACAAGTTTGCATTTATACAATAACTTATTACATGGTATGATTCTCATGATATATTTATATTGAAACGTACGTAGTTTTGTGTCTATTGTAATTGTGAATGGTGAAATATAAATATTTTTCCAGTCTAAATCTCCTAAGGTTTCTTCCCACTTTACTTGCGGTTTTACAATATTGTCATGTGTTTCTTTTTCTATCAATAACCTATTTAAGAGTTTATTTGGTGTTTTGCTTTTTAAAAAAGTCTTATCAAACATCTATACTATTTGTTACATTTATTTGTTCTTCTTGGAGTAGTATTTTCCATTCTTTTGAAATGCTCTTAATTAATGAATGGTATTGTAGAAAATCACTGTTTTTAACATCGAATAATTCTTTGAACTCTTTAAGTGTAAAAAATCTTCTTACACGATAATCGTATAGTTGTTCAATATATTTCAAGCCTAAATCGTCCCAGATTTTAATATAAATGACTTTTTTTATTGTGTTCAGAAAGAAATAATACAGACAAACAAGTACGAAACCAATACGAATAGTCCAACGAATAAAGTAGTCAGTGATATAGTCAATAAACAGTGCAAAGAAAGGTAACCAATTAAGGCCGAATACATTGGCAAATTGAGAATACAGTTTGCCTATTGTGTACATATTGTGATATATCTGATATACATGTATGTTAGATAATTGCAACTTATTTGAATTAATGATTTTGCAGTCATGGTTTATCAAAGATAGTACTATGTGTACGGCAGATTGTGGAAACTAATATGTTAAAGTCCTCATATATCCCGCCTATAATAGGCACACTTTACAACATATTTACACTGTTTCTAAACCTACTGACGACGAGGTAAATTACATATGTTGAGAATCCAACCTCTATAGATACAGTATAAACAACGTTTTTACCAGCCAGGCCAAACCCCAAAACTGGAGCGTTGGATTAAGAGTTACCAACTCATAATTCATTTTACGCATATTAAATCACGGGTATTTCAAGAACCTGTTAATAAAACTGTACTTTTAATCGGTACATTTACATTATTATATGACCTGAACACCTGGATAGAGTTTTGATAAACAGTTTTGTAATGTAATGTTGCCGTTATTTGGCGGATGAGTTCCTTTAAGCGTTACATCGACGCCGTTGCGGGGAAAAAACACTTGCTAGATAAAAGGGAATGTAGCGACACAGCCAAATAATCTTTATTATTCAGAGCTTTGAAAAACTTGGAAAAGGGTGAAATAATGATCAAAATCAATGATAAAAAAGAGGTATGATCATTTGAAGGTTCCGTTAAAACGGATATGGAAGTCGTCATTTTGAGAGCTATGCCGTCATAGTTCTAAATGATCATATATGGAATATTTATAATTATGAACATTTATTGATTTATAAGGGGAAAATGACAGCAAATTTATGGAAAAAAGTATGTATACTTAATGGCAATAAAGCTTTACCAGTAAAGGATTTTGCATTTGTTTGCATTCTGTAGTTAATAGGTCAAAGATCAAGGTCACTGGAATATTTTGTGTAGTAGTCCGTCACACCTAACCTTGGTCATAACCTGAAGAGTGTTTGAACCTTGTTCACGAAACTGCACACACACATCTTCATTTTATCCCTAGGAATGTCGTTACACATGTCCAATAACTATGACATTCATTCCGACAGTTATGCCCCCTTTTCATAAAAGTTAACCTGCAACCTAACCTAGCTCGTAACTTGGCAAAAGATTGATCTATGGTCATGAAACTTTATACTGTTCTTCATTATCAATTATTCAAACAGAGGTATGGCCTTTTTCATAAACGTTGTGTTTATACACCATAAGTGATGAAGGAGTGCCTTGTGTCTTCAAACTTTATAGTTAGATGGTCCTTACATGGCCTGAGACACACTTGTTTCATGGAACACTTGTAGTTAATATTTTGGACTGGAATAGCTTGCCTATAAACTTAAAGGCATTTTCTGTAGTTTTTCATGCGCAGAATTTTGGGCGACTTCTCTTCTAAAACTATTGGATGGATTTTTCTAAAAATTTACAGGAATGTTGCTGTTGATGTCTGGTTGTATTTATTGTCTTTATTTATATAAATGCCTATTATTAGAAAAATACATAAAATAGCAAAAAATATAACATTTTGTAAAAATTCAAACAAAATTTATAAAATTAAGCATAATGGTAGGGTTCCAAAAACCAATATTAAATCTCAATATGCATAGTGACCTATAATTTTAATTGCATATATTGTCTTACTATATGTTCAAATAAGTGCCTATGAAGTTTGAACAAATTCTGTTATTAGGAACATAACAAAAAAGGAAAATATACCATTTTTATATAATTGCATACAAAACTTGGCCTTTTAGCATAGGGGTAGGGTTTCAAAACAAATATTTCTAAACAAGCATGGGGACCTAACATTTTTATTGCACATTTTGTTTTTATATATGTTAAACAATGTGCTTCGAAAGTTTAAACAAATTCTATTATTGGGAACATATAAAAGAAAAAAGGAAATTGTATCATTATGGGCTAATTTGTGCATAAATTGTGAGTAATGGTCTCAGCAGACTTTGTAAAAAAAAGTAGGTTTTACATAAATTATGAGCTTTAAATGTCATTATAATTAAATGTTCTTTACTTTAATACAATTTTAGCAGAATTGTGACCAATGAATAAATGATTAGCCTTTAAAAACGTCTTATTTAGCTATTTCATGGACTTGTTCAACTTTTTGGTCAGACTGACATGACGGTGGCATTACACATTTTTTTTTAATTTTAACAGTTATGGTGACCTACCATTATTTTTGCATTTTCTGCATTTTCTGTCTATATATATAACAGTCTTACTGTACAAAAAGTTTAAAGAAAATCTGTTATGCAGAAAAAACTATATAAAATGTCTTTAAGAGATATTAAAACAAACGTTTTAAAAAGAAAGTCAAGAAGTTATGTTCAGCATGTATGAAAATGGCTGGAAAATCCTCTTGTATAACTTGAGTTAAATCATAATATTGTTAACATTTTAACTGTGGGATAGTGATTGATTTTTTGTTATTTGCGATGTGCTTGAAACTGTGATATTTACAGTTATTAATAATAGTGTAATAATCTATTAGCCGTCCAATTATATTTCATTTTAATTGCTATCAAAATCTTAGATCTTTAACATTTTAGATTATCATGGACCCCATTGGAATAATGTGCAAAACGTTATGGGCCATCCAGTGAATATATTGGTATTATGTCATTTTGTATAACTTAACTCTTTGCGTATCTTTGTTAAAACTTCCATATTGTATAACTTATTTTTTTATATATAAGCCAGCGTAAACTAAACTTTCCACTGACCGTTCCAAGGCGGTAGCCCTATTGTCAACCTTTTGTGTTTGTGATGTCGTTTGTATTTTTTATTACTTTTGCCTTTTCGGTTGTCTGTTTGCGTGTTTGTTTTTGTGTTTTGTGGTTGACTGTCGTCCTTCAATGCTGCTTTCCCTGTCCGATATTTTTATCCTTCTTTATTAATAAATCTTAAAAACTAAACCTATTTTTGTGTGATATTTTAGATATGACTTATTGTAGTAATGGAAGGCGTCCATCCGCCAGTGTGTGCTTCCGCCCGGCACACATTAATTTCTGTCCGCTTAACTCGGAGTCTCCTCGTGGCTATATTTTTCATCCTATGTTCATGAAACTAGGAAGTATCAGGATGATGTCTAGTAGCGCATATTGTCAGCGCGTTCCGGTTGGCTAGTTTTTTGAGGAATTACAGGACTTGCACGACTTTGATATTTTTTTCCAGGTTTAAAGCGTTTTCGCTCAACTCCTCCAACATTTCCTGTCCAATTTTCGCAAGTGGCGCATATTGTCAGGTCGTTCAAGTTAAATGATTTTGACTGAATTACAGGATTTACAGTAGTTTGATTTGTTTCAAGTGTATTTAGTTTCCGCTTTTCGTATATTTTTCATCCGATTGTCATGAAACTTGGTAGGAAGAATCAGTGTACTTTCTATAATACTGATAGCACATATTGGCAGAGATTTACGGTTTTAAATGATTTTGGCCGAGTAACTGGACTTTGAAGTATTTTAAATGTAAAACGTACATGTAAATTTACTTCTCTTTTACACACTATAAGTGTGTCGATCAGTGTCTGCGATGAAAATTGAAACATATAGGTTCCTGACAGTATATAACGTGTACTGCTTTTACACAAGTCCAGACTCTATTGTACCTATACCTTTAGGATGTCCTATTGGTTAAAAGGTGGAAATAATAATGCTTAGAGCCACACACACACACACACACACACACACACACACAAATCTTCAACACAAAACTCATCGACTGTTTCTTGCTTTTTGTTTACTAAGTGTGAGGCCCTCCCAGACGTTTTCGGGATTTGGGGTACATGGCCAATTATGTTTATGCAGTGAAGTATGACTGAGTATTACCTGGCTGAAATATATGGATGTACAGAATCAGGGAAGGAACTGACTAGTGCTGGTCCCGATCGTATTAAAAAAATTATTGATTCGAGCAAGCGTATGCAGGATAACATCCATGTAGACCTTGAGAAGAAACTTTATGACAATGCAAATTTAATAATAAATTGTCATGGAGACTGTGTATCTTCCTACACGTAATCTTATCATATAAATCGCTGCTTGAAACGGATTTGTGCGACGCGTTCTTCCAGCGAGCCTCCACCAATGAAACGCACGTGATGTTCTGATGTAACGCAGTTTGACTTTCGTGAAAACTGCTTATTTTGTGGTGAAAAATGTGTCATGGATCCAGATCGTAGACATCCTAATCGGTGGCGGAAAGCTCTACTGTGTAGAACAGCAGATCGTGGTCAGACATTCAAGGAAGCGATTTTAGAGGTATGTGAATCTCGCAAGGATGAGTGGGCAAGACATGTGAAGGTGCACATTATGGGAGCAATTAGTGACTTACACGCTGCCGACGCGCGATACCACGATGACTGCAGAAATAATTGTATGTCACCACGTTCTATTGTATTCGCATCGAAAGAGAGTGCCCAGCCAAAAGATCATGCGTTTGACGCTACTGTAATCGAGATGAGATCAGACAAATCACATGTATGGACTTCTGTGGAAATCCATAAAGCTTACACAGCACACGGTGGAACAAGTTTGTCACAGGATAACTGAGATGTTTGCTGAAGATGTTTTAGTATTCTCATCACCTGGTCTTGCAAACATTCTATTGTTTCGCACTACAGCCTCTAATTTTCTGAGGTTAGTGGAGTTAGAGGAAGACGACAAATCCACTGAAGTCATTTCTTAACAGATTGTGAAAGAATGCAAGGAGCTTTGTAATAATATAATTGTCTACAATGCAAGAATTGACAAAGCCAGAGCCGTAGAAGAAGCAAGCTCTACATTACTTTCCTTGCTGTCAAGTTTGTCTGAGAAACTGCAGTACACACTCCCTGCATTGCTCATTGGAAACAAGGTTACTGGTATTCTCACAAATAGACCCACATCTCTGCAGATTGCACTGGGTGTTCAGACAAGGGAGAAAAGCAAAATTGAGAGCTTGCACGACTTTGGGGTGACATTTTCGTATGATGAAGTGCTGAGATTTAAAGCCTATGTTGCAACTGCTGCCGCCATAACAGATTCTAGAGTTGGATTAATTCAGGTAGTAGCGGATAATTTTGATGCAAACATTTCCTCCCAGAATGGTGTCGATCAACACGCCCTGGCGTTGCTACTGACACAGGAAAAGAAAAATGTAGACAACACACAGAGCTGCAGAGAAACAATAAAGCGAATTAAAAAGGAAGATATGAAAAACTTAGCTTATTTTCCAACATTTTGAACCAAAACAACAATACATTTATGGATTCACGAACCTTTGGAAACCCTTTTAAAAACAAGATAAAATGTATTATTTTATTTACCCATTTAAGTGTATTGATATATGTCAATGAAATAATAAATAAATGAAGGGATAAATATGGATCTATTGGCAAAATATGGAAAAAAGAGTAAAAATAAAGTACTAAAACTGCTGATTTCTGGAATAGTTCAATAAAAATATTTCTTAGCTTATCGATTATTTTCGTTTACCATATTAGTTATAATGATATTTTATACAGTTCGTCTTGTTTTTAAAAGGATCCACAAAGGTTCATGAATCCCTAAATGTATTTTTTAAGATAAAAAATAACTAAAAATGTTGATTTCTGTAATAAACATATATTTTAAATGCGTATTCATTATTTTATTTATTATTATGAAATGTCAAAATATCCCTAAATCTCACTCGGTGTAATGATACCTTTCATGTAATATTAATAAAATAAATAAATCAAACAATCAATCAGTCAATCAATCAATCAATCAATAAAGGGATACATATGGGTATTTTGCAAAAAGAAAAGAAAAAGAAAGAACTAAAACTGCTGATTTCTGCAATAATTTAATAAAACATATTTGTATTAGTTTCCGTTATGACTGTGTTTTTGTTTAAATCCTTTCATAAGAAGGGAACGTTACATATAAGCCATCTTGTGGGCGGTCTTGCGAGTAACATGACAGGTGTGGCCTGTACTGTGTGTATGAGTGTGAGCCACTTGAAGTCTTCAGACTCTGTACACTCTGGGTGTTCGTCTGTACAATATGTGGGTGTATATTTACGCGTATGGTATGGCCTTTATCATTTTGAGTGTGAGTAGCTTAAAGCCTTCTGACACTATGTGACAGGTATGGATTGTATTTATATGAGTGTTGTTGGCTTTAATATCACTGTATCAATGTTCTGTACAATATGTGGTGTAACGTGATAGGTATGGCCTAAATCTGTTTGAGTATGGGCTACTTGAAGACTTCTGAAGTTATGATCTGTACAATACATGGGTGTATATTTACGTGTAAATTGACATGTATGGCCTATATTTGTATGAGTATTGGTTACATGAAGCATTCTGACTCTATGTTCTATGCAATACTTGGGTGTAGGCTTATATGTAATCTGACAGGACTGGCATGCATGGTCTGTATATATGTATAAGTGTGGGTAACTTGAAGCCCTCTGTCTCAGTGTTGTGTCCAATATGGTGGTGTGATCTTACATGTGACTTGACAGGAAAGGCCTGTATCTTTATGAGTGTGGGAAACTTGAAGCCTTCTGTATCTGCAAGAATGTTCTTTACAATACGTGGGTATATACTTCAGTGTAACACGACTACAATGTCATGTATCTCTGTAAGTGTAGGTAGGTTGAAGCTCGCTTCCTATTGGTTCTGTACAATATGTGAGTGTATACTTAAGTGTAACATAACATGTATGGTCTGTATCTGTTTGGGTGTGGACAGCTTGAAGCCTTCTGCATCTATGTTCCGTACAATATGGCTGTATACTTACGTTTACATGGCAGGTATGACCTTATCTGTACCAAGTTTGTTCAAATGGTGACACTTGGGTCAAATTTGGCTCTACCCCTGGGCCACATGTCAAACTTGGTTTGAGTGTTTATATTAATGAAAGTTTGATTTATTTTAAAGCTAGCCAAACTTGAGCCAAATACATCCCTCCCCCTGAAATAACAAGATCACCTGATAGTAGCCGTAGTAATGAGATGAAGTAATCAGATTGATAAATATCACATGGCCAGGTAATTGAAAAGTAATCATTGATATACAATTTTACATTTCTTGTATATTACATTAATTTTATTACTATACTGTACCCACCTGCTAATATTACACCCAGTCCAGCCCTTTAGTCCCACTATAAAAGTCAATGTCTTAAAATGGTATATCTTTTTTTCTTCATTTACTATGGTGATGAATTTCAAAAATACTATCTAGTAGATATTCGAAAGTATGAAGGCTCAAGGTCAAGATTTATACTAATTAAAAAAATCCGAACACATTTCTTCCACTCGAGGATATCAAAATGGTGATATCAAAATTAGATATTTTTGAAAAAGGAGTGGCTCTAAATATACTGGAGGTTTTATACGACATAAGCTGCCAAAAATAGAAGTCTATCAGGGTTACATATTATCTATAGGGACATCACCAGTATAAAAAATCATAATAGTTGCCCGCCACCCCCACGAGTACTGAATACTCTCTAATTTAGAGCTGAGTACTGAATACTCCTTCATTTTTGACCCGAGTACCGTCCGTAGTGAATACTATTAATAACATGAATTTCTTCATAAAGATTAACCAATTTGCTATTTATTCCTCTAATTTTATGAAGATGTGATACAAAATTTAAAACTGTATTAAAAGTTGTATCTCACCGTTTTGGGGGTCCTACGATTTTTGTGGATTTCAACAGGTGGTTTTTTTTACATAGAAAACATAGTTTGAAGGCATGTACCTATTTTTTTATTAGTTTAATAATATTTTATTGCAGATATGTTTTTTTATGCGTACTGAATACCAAATAATGTAATTTACGGGTATTGGTACCCGGGCCGTGGGTACTGAATACTCTCTAAATTTCCCTGAATACTGCATACCAAAAGTGGGGAAACAGACCCACCTTGGGTGGTACCGATACCAAATTTCGGGTTCGGGCCCACGACCTATATGACTACAAAAATGCAAAAACAAGGGAAGTAATGACAAAAGAAAAACATATATGAATTAAATGAGTTATGCCGCGTAGATCGTAAATGTCCTTGACCTTCAAAATTGACAACACACTCCTCCAGATGACGTCACGTTAATGTTGACAATATCCGCCATTTTGTCTACGATTGACGGTGAAGTGTGTAAGTTTTAATTTATTCCGCATTAATCAGGAATACACCTACATGCTTACGGTAATATTATTTCGTAGACATTTCCTAACTTCAAATCGTATCGGTTTATTATTTCTATTTACAAGTTGTTATACCTGTTTTTTGCACTTTCGATTTGCCGACATTTTTTTGTTTTCGTATGTTTGCATCACATGATCACCCATATTTCGTTGTAATTTTGTTGTTCTAGTGCATATATGTGGTTAAACTTATTTAAAGTATTCATTGTGTTTTAAGGTTATCATATGCTTCTTATCGTCAACTATATAATTAGTGCTGCTTCAAATTATAATAAAGTAAAATCACAAATCAAAATATTATGTCCAACTCAAATTTGGTTGTAGAGTGAGAATCATGGCTGTTATGGTAGCATGTACCTATAATAGAGCAATGATTCCTTGTGTTAGAGTTATCATCAGGCCTGCCAAATCTCCGGATTCTCCAGATTTTTACGTCGCTCTCTGGATTTAAGTGTACGATCTCTGGATTTTCCATCAAAACAAAATGTTCATGATTTAACAGCTATTTCCCGAATTGGTCCTGTTAAGCTCCCTAGTCAGCAGAGTAATTACAAGTGTCGAATCAGTGTGGGTCATCTGAATATACGTGTGTGTGTATGTAGTTCGAAGGTTTAGAGTCCGTCCGCCAACTAACACGTCGAGGTAACCCTGACGCGAAGGGCACAATAGAGTCTGGACTTTTCTAGATGTGCATGTAGGTTGATCTGGTGCTGCTGTGTAGTCGTCTCTGTTGATCGTATGTTGGTAGTTGTCGCTTTCGCTCTGCGGTTGTCGGTGAGGTGGGGGATCTGGATGACGTCTAGGTGGTGCTGTCCACTACTGGATGATCCCCTTTAGGGTCACACCCATCACAGTATGACCCCTGCGCCGCACACACCACCCGATGGCCCTCTTCAGTCTTCTGTCCTCGGCGTCGATCCGCTGTGGCGGTGTAACTCTCGGCTCCGGACTTCTGACTTCAAACTTCCAACTTCAGTGTGGCCATCAGATGTTGTGTGCTGTGACGGGACGCAGGAGACATCTTCACTCTCAGTCAAATGACACTCAAGCTACTAAACCGTAATAACGCAGTTAAGTAGTACCAGTATTTGAGCACAATACGTGAATAAAGTGCTCATACAGGGCTCCGGAAATATGGCCCCGGGCAAGTGGATTTTGGGTGCGGGCAGGTGACCTTCGTAAATCTGGTTGTCCGTCACTTGCCTGATGGACATTTCATTATTAGATAAAAACCAAGAGAAAATTTGCCTGGACTGTGTAGTTTGCCGATAATTCCGTAGTAATGAACCACCCGTCGATTTCGTTGCGAGCAATTACTGATAAGTGTCGTAAAACTGACCTGTGTTGTTTGTTATTATTTAATCCCTCCCACTTGACAGTTTATCAGAATTTGATTGGCCGAAGAACGCTTGGGGTGCCAATCTTCAGTTGAAGACGCGCGGTCTTTAGAATTCATATACAAAGTGAAATATACCCCAGTAACGAGCTCCTCTATGCAGGAAGTAAGTCACGCCCAGATTAGTGTGAAATACACATCATTGTGTAAATCAGTTATTGAGATGGTGTTGTCGCTTTGTATGTTGGTCGGTGTGTCATAGCACAGACCTAATATTAATGTCTTTGGTCGTAGGTAATAATATTCTGTTCAATAATTAAAAACCATGACGCAACACTTGACCTAGTACTGTATCCATATTATCCAATCAAATAACCAATGTATTTTTATCAGCCAGTGAAAGTTTCAACTTCCGTTCACTACCACGTGGTAAAGTGAAACAATGGCGATTTAATCAAACCAATTTGTAAACAAGTAGGGCAATTAAACGATTATGACAATTTTACGGCGTTGTTTGATGAGCAAAGAGACTATCGACGCATGTCGCTGTGGACGCATTTCGTAATGAATAGGTGTGCATCAGTTTTTATTTCAAAATGCCATGTTTGTTTTGAATGAATCCGAGATCAATGACGGAATGGCGTGTTTTTGTTTTGAACTTCAAGCCATTGTATCCCAAGATGTGCTTCGACCTTGGCTAATTTCGATAATAATTCGAAGAATTGCAATTTAGCATCTAAAAAGATATTAACAGAAAAACAACTACAGTACCAGTCAGATTTAGGCTTAAACCGTGCTAATAATTTCCAACACATAAGATTTAGCTACATGAATTATATAACGAAAGTGAAAGTAGGAAAACGTTCTGTTTGACCTTTTCATTCTTTTTATCTGGTGTAGTTTATAACAACACATACGATTTATCTACATGAATTATATAACGAAAGTAAAAGTAGAAAAAAGTTCTAATTTCGATAATTATTCGAAGAATTGCAATTTAGCATCTAAAAAGATATTAACAGAAAAACAACTACAGTACCAGTCAGATTTAGGCTTAAACCGTGCTAATAATTTCCAACACATAAGATTTAGCTACATGAATTATATAACGAAAGTGAAAGTAGGAAAACGTTCTGTTTGACCTTTTCATTCTTTTTATCTGGGGTAGTTTATAACAACACATACGATTTATCTACATGAATTATATAACAAAAGTAAAAGTAGAAAAAAAGTTTTGTTTGACCTAATGTATTTTTTTTGTTATCTGCCTTGCCCTTTTGTAATTACTGCACTAGGAGCATCTTGCACCTCTTAATTCCATAGGCATTAGAGTCTACCAATTTGGTACCAGGTTCATCAGTGATGTTATATCCTCGGGGTTATCCCCACTGACACTCCTACTCTCCCACCGGTGGAGGAAAACACTGATATGTGCATAATGGTAACAACCTATAGCTCTGAGTGATCCTTCATAATTTAAGTCTGTTAATTTTACAATGAAATTATGTAAACAATTATGACAAAAAAAAACAGTGAGAGAAAAGGATTTAACTTAGCGTGCGGTCTCGACGTAGCTTAATTTTGGGGCAAGTGACTTTTGAAATTGGGGCAATTGACACTATGTGACAGGTATGGATTGTATTTATATGAGTGTTGTTGGCTTTAATATCACTGTATCAATGTTCTGTACAATATGTGGTGTAACGCAGGGTTTCCCCCAGACCTTTATCGGATGTCGCATGCGACATGCTTTAATGCCCGGCGGCGAATTTCCGACATCCTTTGATCTCCGCGACATCCCTTAAATCCCAAAGCCACTTGAAACAATATTGCAGTCCTGCGAGTGCCTGAATCTGATTGACAGGTTTATTGTCGCTCCCACTAAATAAGCTATCAGCCAATCATATTCGCGATAGCAGACTGCTGATTACCACCTGTGACCTGTATACACGTGTTAGTGTTGAGTAATTAGGACACGGTGCTTTATTGACGAGGGACATGTGTTGAGTTGAGTAGAACAATTGCCGAAAATGAATGTTTATCATCGAGAAACAAACATGATTGTTTCATTCTGCAATAATGTGTATGTAAGGGTTCCATTAAAACATACAAGGGGGTAGCGGACGGCAATTTATAGAAAATACTAGTCCCAAAAATCGCACTCCGGAATATCGCATCTACAGGTGGGTGGGTAAATCTCACACAAAAACAATCGAGTTGTGGGGAATGGGGGGGTATCTGAAATAAATCAATCAAGATGGGGTCTCAAACATTTTTAATCAAGATGGGGTGCTTTTCAAGTTAACAAAACACTTTTTTTTTTCTCGAATACTCGTTGATATAAAGCAAGCAGACTTGCTTCTAAAAATAGAATGAATTCAAGAACGACAACTCCTCCAAAATTTCGTACTTTGTCCCAATTAGATTCGTACTATTGTACATCTTACTCAATTTCGGTTATTTTTCAGAGGGGAAGTTATTAGCCAGCCATCCGTGCAGCCGTCGTTGCACGGCCGTTTTTGAAAAATCGTGCCCAATATTTGGTGAAGTGGGTGGGGTAACAATTTTTTTTTTTTTTTTTTTAAACTCTTACTTTCTCAATATTGTTATGTTTTTTAAAGTACGAAACTTTAAAGTGACACTGTCTGTAAATATTAAAGCAGATTATTGAGCATAACCAAATAACAGCGAAATGAACAGTGAAAACATGAGGATAGACCCAAATAATTCTGACATTTATGACCAGCTGTTTGTGGCAAGCACAAAGTGTTTGAAAAAATAAACAAAATTAATAGTGAATTTGATTATTTATTTAGAAGTTTTGTTGTGAATCAGTTCTGCTTTTGTTGTATTAAAGTAACACTAAATGTCAATTAAAATGGCTCTCTGTTGATATACACCACCCCTAATATAAAAAAAAATCAAACCTTTTGGGAGGGCGGTACACCCCCTCCCAAACCCTCCCCCACGCGCTCCATGTACTTTCGCAAAATAACATGCCTTCCCAAATTCCTGGGGGAAACCCTGTAACGTGATAGGTATGGCCTAAATCTGTTTGAGTATGGGCTACTTGAAGACTTCTGAAGTTATGATCTGTACAATACATGGGTGTATATTTAGTGTAAATTGACATGCATGTATGGCCTATATTTGTATGAGTATTGGCTACATGAAGCATTCTGACTCTATGTTCTATGCAATACTTGGTGTAGGCTTATATGTAATCTGACAGGACTGGCATGCATGGTCTGTATATATGTATAAGTGTGGGTAACTTAAAGCCCTCTGTCTCAGTGTTGTGTCCAATATGGTGTTATGATCTTACATGTGACTTGACAGGAAAGGCCTGTATCTTTATGAGTGTGGGAAACTTGAAGCCTTCTGTATCTGCAAGAATGTTCTTTACAATACGTGGGTATATACTTAAGTGTAACACGACTACAATGTCAAAAGTAGAAAACAGTTCTAATTTCGATAATTATTCGAAGAATTGCAATTTAGCATCTAAAAATATATTAACAGAAAAACAACTACAGTACCAGTCAGATTTAGGCTTAAACCGTGCTAATAATTTCCAACACATAAGATTTAGCTACATGAATTATATAACGAAAGTGAAAGTAGGAAAACGTTCTGTTTGACCTTTTCATTCTTTTTATCTGGTGTAGTTTATTATAACAACACATACGATTTATCTACATGAATTATATAACAAAAGTAAAAGTAGGAAAAAGTTTTGTTTGACCTAATGCATTTTTTTTTGTTATCTGCCTGCCCTTTTGTAATTACTGCACTAGGAGCATCTTGCACCTCTTAATTCCATAGGCATTAGAGTCTACCAATTTGGTACCAGGTTCATCAGTGATGTTATATCCTCGGGGTTATCCCCACTGACACTCCCACTCTCCCACCGGTGGAGGAAAACACTGATATGTGCATAATGGTAACAACCTATAGCTCTGATCCTTCATAATTTAAGTCAGTTAATTTTACAATGAAATTATGTAAACAATTATGACAAAAAAAAAACAGTGAGAGAAAAGGATTTAACTTAGCGTGCGGTCTCGACGTAGCTTAATTTTGGGGCAAGTGACTTTTGAAATTGGGGCAATTGACATTTTGGGCAGGGCAAGTGGATTTTGAAAATCTACTTGCCCTGGACAAGTGGATTTTCAAAATATTTCCAGACCCCTGTCTTACCAGTAATGGCGAAGGCGACCCCTATACAAACATCCTGAGTGTCATCAGTGCCCATGCAGCGACGTGCACGACGTGCACGACGTGCACGCGGTGAAGATAGCAGGTAGACATCTGAATATACAATCAACACCTATTAAAGGACATAATTAGTTCCTTCAGTGATATAAAGACATTTGCAATAGCAGCAATATATCTGGGGCTTTTTTAAAGGTCAACCAAACTGAAATAGCAAATGTGGGCAACTAGCAACTTATTTTGTGTGGTACCACTACAACAGCTGCTGCTGTGTACAACGAGTATAATTTGTATATGCGCCATAATATGGAGTCCGGGAATTTGTGTTACATAACAGAAATTTCAGTTTAATCGCATGTATCTGAAGAAATACGTGATATACAGTTTTTAGCTCGACTGATCTTTATCAGCAGAGCTTATGCCGTGGTCCGTCGTCTGTCTGTCTGTCCGCCTAACTTTTATTTGTAGCGACTACACCTCTGAAACTACTGGATGGATATTCATGAAACTTTACAGAAATGTTGCCCATGAAGTCTAGTTGATCCTAGCAAAAATTCATGTTGATGTGAAATCCAAGATGGCTGCCAAAGCTAAAAATAGATTTTTAAAATACAAGTTTGTAGCGACTACTTCTTGAAAACTATAAGTGATATTGATATGAGACTTTTTCTAAAATGATCAGCATGACATGATGTTGGTCCTTGTTAAAAATCGTTTTGATTCAACGTTAAACATGGCTGCCAGTGGCCATCTTTGTTTACATAGAGTTATATAATAAAAACTTGTAGCGACTACTCCTCTGAAACTACTTAGAGGATTTTCATGAAACTTTACAGGAATGTTGCTCTTGATGTCTAATTGATCCTAGCAAAATTTCAGGTTGGCCAGAAATTCAAGATGGCCGCCACAGCTAAAAATAGATTTTTAAAAATAAGATTGTAGCGACTACTTCTTGAAAACTATAAGTGATATTGATATGGGACTTTTTCTAAAATGATTAGCATGACATGGTGTTGATCCTAGTCGAACATTATTTTGATCCGACGTTAAACATGGCTGCAAGTGGCCATCTTTGTTTACCTAGAGTTATATAGTAAAAACTTGTAGCGACTACTACTCTGAAACGACTTGACAGATGTTCATGAAACTTCATAGGAATGTTGCTCTTGATGTCTTGTTGACCCTAGAAAAATTTCAGGCTGGCCGGAAATTCAAGATGGCTGCCACGGCTAAAAATAGAATTAAAATAAATAAATTTGTAGCGACTTCTTGAAAACTGTAAGTGATATTGATATGGGACATTTTCTTAAATGATCAGCATGACATGATGTTGATCCTTGTCGACATTTATTTCGATGCGACTTTAAACATGGCCGCTAGCGGCCATCTTTGTTGTAGCGACTACTGCTCTGAAACTACTTGACGAATTTTTATGAAACTTCACAGGAATGTTGCTCTTGATGTCTAATTGATCCCAGAATTTTTTAAGGTCGGCCGGAAATTCAAGATGGCTGCCATGGCTAAAAATAGATCTTCAAAATACAAGTTTGTAGCGACTACTTCTTGAAAACTATAAGTGATATTGATTATGGACTTTTTCTAAAATGATCAGTATGACATGATGTTGATCCTTGTCAAAAATTATTTTGATTTGACGTTAAACATGGCCGCCAGCAGCCATCTTTGTTTGCATAGAGTTATATAATGAAAACTTTTAGCGACTACTCCTCTGAAACTACTTGACGGATTTTCATGAAACTAAACAGGAATGCTGATCTAGCTATCAAAAACCTATCAGTAGAGCTTCAAGGTCATTGACCTCTTGTTTTAAATTTAAGAAACTGTTCAAGACAAATTATTTGTCTTGAACAGTTTCTTAAATTTAAAACAAGAGGTCAATGAAACAACTTAATTGATATGCTGTTGACCTTTCAAGCAACTGTTTACTTCATTTAAATCATATATTTATTATCCATTTTCCAGGTGTCCATTACGGACATTTCCATGAGGGGTTGTTCAAAATATAAAAACTAATTACGATTTCTTTTTATGCAACCCTTGTAGGCTTACTTGTGTGAAATAAAAATGACATTTTATTTGTTTTTATTTATTTTAGTTTTATTTCGGCAGCGGAAATATTATTATTATTATTTTCCGAAATAAAACCATGTAATGCGGCGTAACCAAACGTGTCCGCCCAGTTACGTCGCAGAAAAAAGCATCATAACTCATGACCTTGACATCGATGCATCTTCGCGCAGCGTGATAAAAACGTAATCGATCGTGTCCTTTGATAACGTCTTAAACTGGTGGTTCTGGAAAACGTCGGTTTATAATGACAGGGAAGTCAACTATCGGATGCGAAAGTTATGTCTTTTTTGTTATGTCGCAGTATTTTTATATAATTAACAAATGCACTAAGCAGCACCTCGGAAACGTGGTATTATCAATTCTATTTACGACATCAATAACTGTTTCACCTATTTTCGTGGCCTTTTTACGGTACAGAGCAATATGACAGCATAAAGTATGATCGGTTTTAGACTTATCCAAAACGATTACGTCGGCAACAAATCTCGGCATTCACTGGTCGCTAAGAATGTATCATAAAACATCCTTTTTTTTAGCAAAGTGATCAGAGATGTATAAAACCCTTTGCAATTATTTAATTCACCAGAAATAACCTTTTATTTAGTATTGACTGAAGAAAGTCGTGTCCCGTATTACGTCCACTGCATATGACGACAGTCTACGGCGATATACATGATGGATACCCAAAAATAATGTGTTTGCATAAGTTAATAAGTATACACTTTTGAATGGAAAACAATTTATAATAAAATAGATGAGATGCATTGTGATTACTCCAACAATTTGTGCAGTTTTTGGTGTCCTGTTACACAGTTTGTACAGGTTTTGGTGTCCTGTTACACAATTTGTGCAGTTTTTGGTGTCCTGTTACACAGTTTGTACAGGTTTTGGTGTCCTGTTACATACTTTGTACAGTTTTTGGTGTCCTGTTTCACAGTTGTGTCCAGTTACATGTACATCTCACTTTCTTCAACTAGGTGTTAACTGATAAATATTTAAATAAATAAACGATTCTGTATTTGAAACAATTCAAGTAAAGCTATTGATTCATGTAGGTGGTCTAAATAAGTGAAAGCAACCAACTGGACTTCATAAGCATGCTTTATTATATGGTGTCCAGTGTTACTAACAATAAAACTTAAAACCCACACTGCTTTGTATTTAAAGCTAGAAGTATTATGCCATTTCAAATGTAATTGCTTTAGATATAAGATTCCTAATACAGCATAAAATTTGACAAATGCAAATCTTAAAAATAGAGGACACCACAGTGTTTGTGATGTAACGCAAGTCTTAATTGCATAAATAATTTAAATTTGCACTTTGAAAATTTTTTGTGAAAATCAAGTCCTGTGCTCCAAATTTCCATTTAAAAATGCTCTTCGCGAAGCGCTTTAAATCTTAAATTTTAAAAATCTCAGGATTTTGTGTTAAAAAGTTTTGGCAGGCTTGTATCATAGGATCCTGTACCGACCCCCATGCATACTTTTCCTTCGAGGTTTTGACCATATCACACAATGCCTGGTTTTGTAAGCCACTGTTAATTTTAGAAATGTTCATTGTTTACGTTCGACATAATCACATTCTCGTGTGAAGTCTTGTTCCATATTATACATGCACTGCACATGTGGGTTACTCTATTGAAAGAAGGTGGTTGTTTATGTACATTGCTTGATGTCATAAGCAGGCCTGCCAAAACTTATGAACACAAAATCCTGAGATTTTTAAAATTCAAAGCGCGTGAAGAACCTTTTTTTAAATGGAAATTTTAGCGTGCAACTTGATTTTCGTACTTATCGTTTGATAGTTATAGAAAAAACTAAATTAGCATACTTTAACTTGCATAACAATAGTTTGTTTAAACATGTTAAAGGAGGACTTGGTAATTAGATTAGAAAAACTTTGTTTACTTTATACCACAACAGTCTTTTTTCTTCATGACAAGAAAAAGATATTATACAAAGATGGGTACTTAATGCAAATACCAACTTCATAACAAATTATAATATTCGTACTTGGCAGCAGGTACAGGCAGCAGCTATTGTACCTGAATAGAAGGAGTCCTTCCACTTGCTGTTTCAGTTAGACTTGAAAGAAGCCAGAGATATATTGCTGATATTGCACTTTTTTTTATGTCACTGAAGGAACTAATTATGCCCCTAGGTGTTATTACTTAACAGGGTTCAAACTAGGCCTGGGTTTTAGGGAGAAGTGACCTCCAAAGAAAATAGAGAGAAGTGACCAAAAAATAGGGAGAAGTGAGGGAGACACAACCTTTTAAATTAAGCGCGCAATCGGTTATTGTTAATTCTTAACTGATATACATGTATACACCCTATTGGTTATAACCTTTTGATTATTTAAGAGCATGCTAGCTGTTTCAAATTAAATGTGTTTATTAATTTTATTCACATTCACAGGCACTCTTTACTTATATATACTGTAACTATAGAAGAAAGGATTGAGAGAAGAATTAATATAAATATATTGCATGTATCTTTATTTATTCATCTTTCTATCAATTTGTATGGAGTTCTATGAAGTGTGTAAATATGATTCTCAAACTTCTTCCTAAAAGGCTTATTCCTCATTAAGACCTATCAGACCAATTTATGTGTTTTGTTTCCCAAATTGTATTACAGTCGATTCCGTTTAATCGCATATCGGTTAATTGCATATTTCGGTTAATTGCATAAAGTTTTGAAACACAAAACCATTCGTATTCTTTTGAATGTAAAAAAACCCGTATAATCGCATAGGTTTTTGTCACATTCCGGATAATTGCATAACGAATATCTGGCTAATTGCATAATGAAAGTCAAATGTACCTGTATTTTGCAACTGTTAATTGATTGACGCGGTCACAAAGATAAGCCCGAGGCAAATTGATTGACAAAAGGTGCTAATTGACGCCGAAAGTTTGCCATTTTGTGCGGTTTACATGAAGCTTCCACGCCATGACGATCGCTCACCAATTAGCCTACACGATTTAATAATAAGTTTGTACGCAATGTTAAGCAATGTGTTGTTACATATTGACTGCTCTCAGTTTGCTAGTGTCGGTAGAGATGCATATGACATTGAGTAGCTCATAGACGTTACTTAATAAATGAAAAATAAAATAAGCTTTTGTGTTATTATCATGGCTGTGTAATTCACACTACAAACAATAGCAAAGCACGCAGATTGAAAGAAAACAAGTACGCATAAATATTGCATAACATCTATCAAATAACAGTAAATACAAAATGGATAAGTACAATAATAATCTTATCAAACATCTTACATAGAATTAACTCGCTTTTATGGAGTTTCTATGGAAGTATTAACAGAACAGTAAAACGAAAGTAGAAACGTGCACCGCTACATGTACAAAATGTTCAATTTCGGTTATTCGAATACTCCGGTTAATCGCATATATTTTCTTGACAAATGGGCTATGCAAATAACCGAAATTGACTGTATCTAAAAACAATATTTAATAAAAAAAAAGTTTTTCCTCCATCCAAACTTATGTACCTATCCAAACTACTATGACACCGCACTTTTCCGGAAGTAAAATATTGCCGAAAATTCAGTATAAATGTCATCTATTATTAACTCTTTTTCATGCATTAATTGGTTTGGAATGCCAAAAGGTCCGTTTTATCAAACAGTTAAGAAAACACAACTCTAATCATTATTCGGTGGTATCATTTAATTACCTCAGTTCAGTTAACTTCAGATTGTTGTTTCGATCACGTTTTCAAAACGCACTTGTCTAACTGTAACGGAACCTACGATTGGTCAATTGTTCAGCTATACGCAATCTCATTGGATAAGGCGTGTGTATTCCCTGTAGTCTAATTTGTAAACAAAAAATGGCGAGGTGCGAAAATTGCCTCGGGGGATATTATAGTTGTAGGAAAGTATGCTCCCCACGGGGTTTCTGCTGTGATCGATCAAAGCAATTAGCATAATCCCTTCTCAGAGACGTCTACGCCTGTTCTGAGACATAAACAACAGGTCAATTAAAGGATTGGTTACACTTCGCTTGTGGGCGGGAAAAAAGCGAAGTGGTCAATCTGAAGCGAAGTCACGGAGGAAAAATGTCGTCCTCCAGTTTGAACACTGACTTAATTGTAAATTCAGTCATTGCATTACACTGTTGACTCCCATTGATTTGACACTTTGCATCGCAGACTAGGCAATGTAACAGGACCGGTGCAAGAAATAGCAGATAAGCAGTGTAAGATACATGTATAGCACAGGGCTCCGGAAATATGGTTGCCCGACGCCCCGGGCAAGTGGAATTTGGGTGCGGGTAGGTGTCCTTCGCAAATCTGGTTGTCCGACACTTGCCCGACTGGACGTTTCCGTTTTAGATAAAAAATCAAACGAAAACTCGGCTTATCATAAAGTGTGCCGATTACAAACCCATCGCTTTCGCCGCGAGCGGTAATTAAGAAATCCCTCCCACTTTGACAGTTTGTCAAAACCTGATTGGCCGAGGAAAGTTTGAGGTGCCAATCAAAAATGTCCATGCGCCGATAGCATTAATAATATTCATCTCCCTATTTATACTAAAGTGTGTCCTCTACTAATATGATAAGACCATCCCAAAAATTAATCCAATTATAATCAAATTAATCCAGTTATAATCGATAAAACGTAACCATTGTAAAGTTTGTAGACTTCTGTTATGCATTATTTTACGCGCAACATAATTAAATCATATGTTTAGCCGAACTTTCGAATTATGTTTGAAGAGTATAACCGCACCAAGATTTTATGCAACGCATATTGTGTATTGACGCTGAATGTTATCGGAAAAGGTAATGAATACACACTGATCAGTTCGCCAAGTACTTATAGCTGTGTAAAAGGTGAAACGTGGGTCATTGGAAAATTGTAAACAAACAGCAATTTATAAACGATTACGGCAAGTACTGTACTATACACAAATAAAGTAGAAATTAATTACTGGCACTAATTAAGGAAGGTATGTGAATGCAGCGGGTTGCTTTATTGAAGTTATTTTGACACATATTATTAAACAAACTTTGTTTGCGAGTTTGTATTTTGTTTGGCACATTTGGTAACACGATTATCACTTTATTTGTGGCCTGGCGTTGACGATTAAAGCTGAGTAGGCAGATGTTTTGTTTGCAGTTACTATAAAGGGAAACTTTTGAAACACATTCACGAATGTTGATGTAAAATTGATGATGTAATCAAAGGCGGTTTGGAAATGTGTGAAAGGGGTCATTGTTTCTTTTGATATTCATGAGTTTATATGGTAATTCATAGGAATCGGACGTATTGTAAACATAGTACATGTACAGTATCCCCATATGTAGGTCCCCGCATGTATATAAAAATATATTTTAATATACTAGTAGTGGATAGTCAATGTGGTTTATTACATGCATTTACAATATGTCCGATTCCTGTGGGTAATTACATGATGCAGTATTTAATAAATGATCCTTCATTATTTCAACAATCTTACAAAAAAAGTTACAAATTAACCATGTCTCTATTATGTTCCTTGTAAGGACAAAACCTAAACATGTGTCTAAAATTACTGAGGAAAATACACCTGGTGATCTTAGAAATGTTGATTTGTGTGATTCTGGTGGTCAGTCTGACAGTGAACTTGGATTTAAGGATAGTAGTGATGGTGTTGATTTGTGTTCACCCAGCCAATCTGAAAATGGATCTATTTTTCGTGATTCTCCAGTGAAATCCAGCCCTAAACGTAATCTACTACCCACCATGGATACGTCGGTGGCGCGCAGCGTCTAGAAAAGTTTGGTACGTTGACAAAGGCTTGATTTTGGGACAAGTGACTTTTGAATTTGGGGCAAGTGACATTTTGGACAGGGCAAGTGGATTTTGAACAGGGCAAGTGGATTCTGAAAATCCACTTGCCCTGTGCAAGTGGATTTTCAAAATATTTCAAAATATTTCCCTGATAGCATGAACATTTAAAAAAAAAGAAGGATTTAATGGAAAACCTGGAGATTGTACACTTAAATCGGGAGATCCGGAAAGTAAATGAAAAATCCTGAGAATCCGGATTTTAACCGTAGATTTGGCGGGCCTGCTTCAGAAACCCCTCTTGATGTGGTCGACTCTGATACCTACAATACCTATTCTATAAAGGATGGCATTGTAGGTCTATGGTAGGGAGGTCAAGCCACTTTAAAATACATATTTCTATATATCAAATTAAAGGTCTTTTCAGTCATTTTTATCCATAAGAAATTGGCAACATATTGAAGATGACGTACATGTGTTCATGAGGCAAAAAACGGCCGCCTTTTTATATTGCAGATCAACATCTGCTATATTCATTTTCAAAATACATATGTATAAAGTACATATTTCTATACATCAAATTAAAGATCTTTTCCAGAGAAATACAATGCAGTTTACTTCATCGTTCTGTCTCTATTCATAACTAATCAACAGCACATGGATGATAACATATATATGATCCATATGGTAAAAAATTACTTTTCTTTACTGAAGATCAGCATCTTGTACCTATGTACATTGTCAAATAGTTCCTACACTCTTCTTTCCTACACTCTTTTAAAGGGTCCCCTAAACTGAAATAACTTCCCTTTGTATTACAAAGATAATGATTAGCAGTTTCTAAAAATACTTCGGTCAACATCGTAAACCTATTCGTTCATCGGTAAATCACGAATCCACTTGCCCCTATACACACCTGTCACGGAAACGTAACTGAGGTTTCACGGAAACAGCCGAATGGAAAACCCCTGTCGAAGTCATTACCCATGGTTCATTAGAAACCAAAATGGCGGACACAGTTAAATGTTGTAAGATATATTTACTGGAAAGTTTTGCAACTTGAATTTTCAGATACTCTTGTTTCAAGTAATTTAGTAGTTTGTATGACTGTCAACTGTCAAGTTAAATTATGTAACTTTATTGCTAGCTATACATACCTGATTTATTTCATAAATTACATAACCTGGATAACGTGATCAAGCCATTGTAAATCCGAGTAATATTTCACCCATTCAGAGGACAACTGCTCAGAATACCTGAAGAAAATACACGAAAAACAATCTTTACAGCTGTAAGCTATGGGCACTGCCATTATGAGTGCCCGGATATTATAAACAGGGCGCCGCCATATTGAATAGAACATAAAGGGAGGAAATTACGTTCGCCGATTCGATGGCTGTTCAAAAACCTGATGGGGCGTGATAGCGCTGGTGGTAATTACATGTACACTATTTTTTTAACAAAAATAAACTACAGGGATCAAATTCGACGACAGTAATGGTACGGCTGGGAACGGAAAACTAAAAAACATCTTACTGAGGCTCTCAAGTTGGCGAAATTTCATTTTATCATACGGATATTTTATTGAGCAAATAGATGAAGCGTCATTACTCGCTGGATCGGCAGTTTAAATGACGTATTCAATATCTGTGTATGTTAAAAATTACAAGAGTAAAATGTGTTTATTTGACATAGGGGTAGCCCACAAAATACTGTGACACGTTAAAAAACCCACTGTGACACGTTAAAAAAACGGGAAATCCATCTGACGGGTCATTGAAGAAAGTAGTGTTATTTACTGTTAAGTTGTAATTAGCATTGGGATTAATATTACTATTCACTTAAATACACATTTTTATGCTAAGGCCAAAAAAATATAAAGTTTCCGGTGGCCCGACCGACCTTAATATCTAAAACTTTTTTTGAAAAAAAAAAAAAAAAATATATATTTTTTTTTTAATTTGTTCTGAACAATGATTTATTGCAATATATTGAGGTAAACTGACATCACAGAGAAACGTTCAGTTGTATCAGTTGTATCATCAACTTGTATGGGGTTTATGAGATAAATATATGTAGAATCTCCCAATATCGTGAATATCTTGCTCCAAAAAAAAAAAAAAAAAAAAAAAAAAAAATGCCTACCGACCTATATTATATATATATTCCTATACACCTATTTTTTTTTTTGGCTAAGCAGGGTTCTGGAAATATTTTTAAAAAGTCATTTGCCCTTCTCAACCTACATTTAAGAACACCTGCCCTAAAATTTGGAGTTGTACCATTATTAGTGTGATGTGTGTTAAACGGGATAGATTGCCGCATAATTTGGACCATTATAATTAGTTGGAAAAGAAAGGGAGAATGTATTTTATTGTATTAGTTTAATAATACATTGTATTTATTCATATACAAAATTTAAACTGTTGAATTTCTTCTTCTTTGTGTCGATTAAATATGTGTGTTACTTAATTGATGAAGGTGACAATATACAAACTCATTTTTTTCACCCTGCCCTCCATCCACCATACACATGATACACACAGACACCACACCATTATGTGATGTCCACCCAAAAAAATTGCTTTGTACGGAACTGTTAATGATGTCACAGTGTAAAATTAACCAGTTGACAGAAAAAAAAGAAACTATTTTGTTCATTTAAATGTGTGACAAGCAAAGATACAAGAAAATAATTTTATTAAAAAATATTCACTTGGACCCCCCCAATAGCTACATTCTTCCGTCTTTTGTATATCCCCCCCCCCCCCCCCCCCCCCAACCCCCCCAGTTTTGCAACTTATTTGTGTACTATGCACTCCCACACGTTTAATTAGGCCAAATAAAAAACTACATGTGTTTTTGGTGGCCCGACTGACGCTACTTATAAAGGGCCAGCCCTAAAACTTTTTATGAAAAATCTTCTTTTTTCTTTTTTTCAATTTGTTCTGAACATAGAGTTTAATTAACATTGTGGAAGTGATACGAAAATAATTCCCGAGTGAGAAAGATTCTTGCGATATAGAAACGAGTGCGTTTTTTGCACGAGTTTCTATATCGCAAGAATATTTCTTACGAGTGAATTATTTTCCGTATCACGACAAAAATGTTAATTAAACTATGTAATATATATTCTGTGATGAATTTCTTTCCAATCGTCTTTTGACACAAGTATTCCTTCTTCTGTCACTCCTTTGGCGACAGCGCAGAGTAATATCATGACGTCAATTTGTGACGTAATATCGTGACGATCGTTTAGTCCATAACATTTGGCTACTGTGCTATCTTGCACACTAGGCGAGATAGCACAGTAGAGGAAGGGATATGTTATAGATTTTCTCAAACTGGGAAATTTCTATAATTCATCACAGAATATATAATATATTGATTTATCACAGCTTACATCATGGAAGTGAAACTTAACACCATTCTATATTTTCTGTAATCCACTGGGCACTGGTGATATATGCAAATAATTACCAAATTACATGGCAAAAGCGGCAAATATTTAGGTAAGCCATGTCATATGATACATTCAGAGTTTAACGTTTTTCTTTGAGGTAAACAATGCGATGCTAATTAACTAATAAACTAATTAGTAAAATGTATGTTAAACAAAGGTCTTCTGGTTTAAAATGTCCTATTATTTGTAACAGGAATGCGTAATTTTACTGGGGTAGTCTTTTATAGGTAAACTGATGACAACATCATCGAGTCTGTGAAACTTTCAGTTGTATCATCAACTTGTATGGGGTTTATGATGAGATAAATAGAATCTCACAATATCTTGCTCAAAAACAAAATGCCTACCGACCTACCCTATTTTTTTTAGCTCTATTGATCAAGATCAGCAGAGCTTATGCCGTGGTGCGTCGTCCGTCCGTAAACTTTTTTTGTGGCGACTACTGCTCTGAAACTATCTGACGGATTTTCATGAAACTTAACAGGAATGTTGCTCTTGATGTCTAGTTGATCCTAGCAAAAATTGAGGTCGGCTAAAATTTTAAAAATCTGAAAGTTAGCTATGGGGTTTCCTTGGGCTTAGAATTGCAAATACCGTATTCCCACTAAAGTAGAGCCCGGGTGCTATGCAAAGTGCAAAGGGGGCGCTTTTATTATGGTTAAAATTTTCAATATCTTTCCCCTCCTTTGCCGATTGTTTCCTTTACTAGGACACCGGTATTGACTAAACCCGACTGTATACTGAGTATATCGCTGTCATCACTCTGTATCTGTATGATACACATTTCCCTCGAAGTTGACGATTACAACATGGGTTGGTTGCATATAAATTAAATAATAATAAAAGATAAACTAAATAGTAAATTGAAAGAAAGAAGATAAATAAAGGCGGTAATTTGAATTGATGATGACAGCGCTTGAAGGTTTATGTCATAGACCATAATAGTGTCGTAGTAACAAACTCTCGTAATGAAATCCATTTATAAGCGGTAAAGACAAATTTTTTGCATTTTTTTAGGATTTTTGAAGAAGGTAAGGTTTCTTAAAACAGGTAGGGGCACTTCTATTAGGGAAGGTGCTACTAATAGTACAATGTATAGTGGGTTGTGTAGCTTGTTGGGATCTTGCCTTATTCACAGGAAAGCCTTACAATATTGTTTTGTTAGATATTTTGATTTCCAAGAAGCAGGAAAATCGTGTTCTACAAAGCGGAAGCAAAATGAAATAAAAATGTAATAGTTTTTCAGGTAATGGTCTGACACAGCGCAGGTATTGATAATTGTTATAAATTACAGCAAATTTCAGGAGGAAAAAAATCAAGTTACCATTTATGAGAAATAAACATCAGTGTATTTGAATGAGGTTAGGGCACAACTTCCAAGAACAGCATTTTTTCAGGAGTGTTTTTGGTTTGAACATCTTCAGTATTTGATGAAAAATGTTTGCTGGTCAGATATTTCAATGACTGGCTACTTGGCTTATAATTTTATTTCTGTAAATTTTAAAGACACCTTTTTAGCTGGGTTGGTGGGTGAAGCGTGTGTGGTGGGGGTGGAATTTATTACATGCGTTTTGGTTTAAAAGCAACCAGTTGGCATACTTCCAAATTACTTGAAAACACTTTTTGGTAAAAAACTATGCAATCTGCAACTTTTCCTCAAAAAAACATGTAACTGCAGTGGTGTCTATGTCTCCACATAAATACACAAACCAGATGAACTTGGAGTTCTTACACAACATTAGTGACTGTGTTCAAATTACATTATACCAGGTGATCTCAATGGTTTAAATTACCCTGTTGGCACACTGCCAAGTTGTGTGTCGCGGTTCATTCAAGTTTTGCAAAAGTTATGCCAGGACAGCGTTTTTAAACATTTGTAGGTAGAGACCTTGAACTGGCTAAACCTCCCAGGGTCTATTATATGTTGAATATTACCAAACAAGTGGGCGGAACAGATTAAAAGATGGCTGTTTTTAACTCCATAAAGTATGATTCTGGGACTTAAAGACATTGATATCTAGTTACTTTTAAAAAGGTAAACGTTTACGTAGATCAATATGTACCTGTAAATATGTGTTAAAATACTGTCATGTTAATGAAAAAAAGTAAAGTTCAGTACTTATCATATGGGCTATAAATAATTTTAAAATTCTATTATCTGTTTAGCTGTAGCAGTGTATGAAAGTGTTTGTAGTACAATGATAGTACATGATTGTGGAGGTGTTAAATAAGTTTATCATTGTAATTATTTATAAATCCTGGATACTAAAGGGCCGTGCACTTTTTATGTTCTGGATAGCTACTGGGTAGAATAGCTTGGTTTGTTTATTAAAGCATTTTGCGGCACTACTTTTTTTTGCTCAGGGTTTTCAGCTACCTCACACTAATACTTGTGTTGATAGTAGTCAGACTGTCTTGTTTATATTTTGGACTGTAACCACATAAATAATGAAATTATTAATGAATAGGAAACATAATGTTGTCACAGTCATTAAACAATAATGTAAACCTTAACTGATTCAACAACCAGAAACATACCATCATCAGTATATCACTGAAAATACACAAAAATAAAAGAGTACAATTGTTACCTTGACCTGTTAAATGGTATGTTAATTTATCACAGATGATGCCAGGCCATGATGGATAGTAAAGATAATGTTTTTATGCCCCCCCGAAAAAAATTCGGGGGCATATAGTAATCGCACCGTCCGTCTGTCCGGATTCTGTCTGTCCGTCATTCCGCAGTTCGTGTCCGGACTGTACCTTCAAAACCCCTGCACGAATTTGTGATTAACTTGGCACAGGTGATCACCATTACAAAACGATGTGTTGCGCGCAAAACCCAGGTCTGTACCTCAAAGGTCAAGGTCACACTTGCAGTTCAAAAACAGGTACGCAATTTCGTGTCCGGACTGTAACGTCACAACCCCTGCAGGGATTTTTAAATAACTTGGCACAAGTGATCACCAAGATGATGTATCGCGTGCAAAACCCAGGTCTTCAAGGTCAAGGTCACACTTGGAGGTCAAAAGTCAAATTGTGGCCGGTCAGTAACTCTGGCATTCATGGACGGATTTTCAAATAACTTGGCACAAGTGCTCACCACAAGACGATGTGTCGCGCACAAAATCCGGGTCTGTGGCCCAAGGTCAAGGTCACATTTAGAGGTCAAAGGTCAAATCGTGTCCAGTCAGTAACTTTTGCATGCCTGGACGGATTTTCAAATTACTTGGCACAAGTGCTCACCACAACCAAACGATGTGTCGTGCACAAAATCCAGTTCCCTGGCTCCAAGGTCATACTTAGAGGTCAAAGGACACTTCGGTGGCATTTATTACTTACAGTGATATTTCTTGTCATTTTTAGCTCGACTGATCCGTAAACTTTTATTTGTAGCGACTACTCCTCTGAAACTACTGTATGGATATTCATGAAACTTTACAGAAATGTTGCCCATGAAATCTAGTTGATCCTAGCAAAAATTCATGTTCATGTGAAATCCAAGATGGCCGCCAAAGCTAAAAAATAGATTTTTAAAAAAAGTTTGTAGCGACTACTTCTTTAAAACTCTAAATGATATTGATATGGGACTTTTTCTAAAATGATCATCATGACATGATGTTGGTCCTTGTCAAAAATCGTTTTGAATCGGCGTTAAACATGGCTGCCAGCGGCCATCTTTGTTTACATAGAGTTATATAATGAAAACTTGTAGCGACTACTCCTCTGAAACTACTTGACGGATTTTCATGAAACTTCACAAGAATGTTGCTCTTGATGTCTAATTGATCCTAGCAAAATTTTAGGTCGGCCAGAAATTCAAGATGGCCGCCACGGCTAAAAATAGATTTTAAAAATGCGGTTTCGTGGCGACATTTTTCAAAAACTATAAGTGATATTGATTTGGAACCTTTACCAATATGACTGACTCGACATATAGTTGGTCCTAACCAAAGTTCATTTTGATTGGCCATCTTTGTTAACAAAGAGTTATATAGGAAAAACTTGTAGCGACTACTCCTCTGAAACTACTTGATGGAATTCCATTAAACTTGACAGGAATGTTACTCTTTATGTCTAGTCGATCCATACAAAAATTCTGGTCCATAGGAAATTTAAGATGACCACCACTGCTAAAAATATATTTTATAAATGCGACTTAATGTGGCGACTACTACTCAAAAACCGTAAGTGATATTGTATTGGAACCTTTACCAAAATGACAGGTGTGACATTTACTTGGTCCTAACCAAGATTCATTTCGATTTGATGTCAAACATGGCCACCAGCAGCCATCTTTGTTTACATAGAGTTATATAGGAAACATTTGTGGCAACTACTCCTCTGAAATTACTTGATTGATTTTCATGAAACTTCACAGGAATGTTGCTCTTGATTGATGTCTAGTTGACCCTAGCAAAAATTCAGGTCAGTATGAAATTCATGATGGCCTAAAAATAGATTTAAAAATGTGACTTTGTGGCAACTACTTCTCAAAAACTGCAAGTGATATTGCATTGGAACCTTTTTCAAAATGACTGGCACGACATCTTGCAGGCTGATCAGGGTTTACACTGGGTGCTCCTGTCATTTGACTGAAACTCCCCTTTGTACTATAAATGGACTGGTCCAAATTCAAAGAAAGGACATTCCATTAACATTCACAAAGGGGTTAGGATTAAGTCTCCTTTGTATTTTAGGCTCTCAGAAAAAGACTGAAAACAAATTGTAGGATTTTAAGATTTTATTTTGAATTCTGGTTTCCCAAATATAATCGCTGAGACAAGAGCAAATCTACTTGTACTGGTGAGATAGTAACCCAATTTTCAGGAGAAATTGCATAACATGATATGTGACCTGGTCACACACCTGCTATATTTATGAATACGGATCATTCCATTTATGTTACAAAAGGGTGATTTGGAGAAATTACTGTTGAGCAGCAAATATACTAATATACAGTTGCTGCCACGCGGATTACGACTTTTTCGCAGCATCCCCGCGGCCGTTTTTCAATCGAATTTAATGTATTAACCAACAGCAGAATAGTAAAATATGTTAAAATAACGATTAATTAAAAATATATTTCTAATTTCCAGTATAAGAATTACTATTTGAATTTTATGTTCAGTCACCGCGAAGTCGGTAATAGGAACCGCCATATAACTATCGTGACCCAGTATACATTATCCGGGCATTTGAATTTTCCGAAAACAAAAATAAAATTGTCTTCTGCTTCGGGTTTTTAATAGTTATTGAATAATAATGCATTAAATTGACTGCACAATTGTACATTGATACTGAAGATAAATCGTGGCGATGGCCTGCGATTTCACACCGGGTAAAGCGGTGTGCGAATCAAAACAGATCGTGGTGAATCGCGGTGATTGTGTCGCGGTGGAAAAAATGTATTATCCCCGCGATGAGTGGGCTGTCCGCGGATAGCGGGGACAAAATCAGTGTGTCCGCGGTGAGATAAAGTGTCCGCGGTGAGATAATATCGCCGCGATGAGTGGGATTAGTCGTAATCCGCGTGGCAGCAACTGTACAATGTACTAAGGTTGATGTTGCAATATAGCTTTATAATTAAAATATGTGGTATACAGCATAATGCCATTTTTATAAGCTGGAAAAAGATATATTATGCTTTAGACTAGGATAAAAAATTTAATGAGATTATTATTTTGCATAGGTAATGTTGCATGATAAATCATACTATTTGGGAATATGGGAATGTTGCTCTTGATGTCTAGTTCGTCCTAAGTAAAAGTCAGGTTGGCCAAAAATTCAAGATGGCTGCCATGGCTAAAAATAGATTTTAAATACAATTTTGTGGCTACTTCTCTAAACCATAAGTGGTATCGTTTTGGTACCTTTACTAAAATGACTTCCATAAAACTTTACAGGAATGTTTGTCTTGATATCCATGCAGTGAGTCTCAAGTAAAAATCTAGTTGGCCAGAAATTCAGATGGCTGCCACAGCTTAAATGCAAGTTTGTGGCAACTACATCTTAAAAATCAGGAAAAGTGGGTGATCTGCCTCCACCACAAAAAAATCGACCTCATATATAACCTTACATGTGTTGAAAATGACGTAAAACACCATACAAACAAACAAAACATCTTAAAAATCATAAGTGGTATTGATTTGGAACCTTTACTAAAATGACTGACATGACGTGTAGTTGGTCCTAAACAAAATTCATTTTGATTCCATGTCAAACATGGCTGCCATCTTTTTTTTTACATAGAGTGATCTTGTGGTGATTATTCTGAAAGTGTTGTCTTTTTTCCATAAAACTTCACACGTTCCCATGGCTGATCTAGCTATCAAAATCTGTCAGTAGAGCTTCAACGTCATTGACCTCTTGAGTTTTTGTCTATGCTTTATCTTGAAGAAAAGTGTCCTTGAACATGTTGAAGTACTTGGGCACGTCTGGTGTCTGGGTCAAGTGAATTACTAATTCATCATAGTATATCAGTCCTGTGATTATGAACTTTTTCTGTAAATATTATACAATTATGGACTTTTCAGCTGTTATACATGATGTGATATGCACCAAAAAAATCATTATTGACCGAGGCGATAGCCGAAAAAATCATTATTGACCGAGGCGATAGCCGAGGTCAATAATGATTTTTTGGTGCATATCAACATCATGTATAACAGCTGAAAAGTCCATAACTGTTTTATTATATAACCCTCAATTTACAATTATATAAAACAGGTCAATATCAAAAAAACAATTATATAAAACAGGTCAATATCAAAAAAACAGGTCAATATCGCTAGATATTTTTTCTAAAAAATTACTTTTTAGCCAATGAAAACGCGTCTATTTATAGGTTATATAATAAGATCAAATATTGACCAGAAATGCACTTGCAGTTTTATTTGTCAGTCGTGCAGAGATGTTTGCATACATGTTGGGGAAACTTGTCTCCAGATTCATTGACCATAATCTGTGCCATATAACTTGATCTTTCACGACCATTTGGTTGGTTTCCCAAAACGGATGATCAGCCATTTATTTATAATCATTACTGATTGAGATTCTACTCAAAGCAAACACTTATAATAATAATTATAAGTTATGTGTGTGGTCTCGGCAAATATTTAAGAAAAAGGCAGAATGTAGTGTATTATTGGAAAACCTTAAATATTTAATTAAAATGAATCAGGTTGTTTAATGTCTCATCAACACAGTATAGGTTATTTAGAGCCACTCCAAAGGAAGGATACATAGGAATCCGGGAACCTGTCCTGCCTACTCTTCCTTATAAATGGATTCCCGTGTAATCCAATACTTCTCTGACACTAAAAGTCTGTTTATGTGTGGCTTTTTAGCACAGCCGGATGAAATATCAAAACTGTTAAAAGGGCTGGTAAGGTCAGAGATTAGGATCGGATCAAATCCTGTGATTCTGTAACCCCATCCGATGGACAAGGCTAAGGGAAAGTGTCTTGCCCAAGAACACACCAACCAAGTTATATATAATAGAAGTATATATGAAATAGTTTCATGTTACCAAAACAAAAGTGCTATTTTTAATGAACACAGGTTCTTTAAGATTTGCACTTCTATTTTATCAGATGTATTAATAAAAACTGACTTCGGGTCAAATCTAGGAATTTTGATAAAAGTCAGTTTTATTTATAGATCTTATCATTTTCATGTGATGTTTACATCAGGTCTGTTATGGATTTCTTTTTTAATGCTTTGAAAAGCACTCATTCCTTATGCTTAAAAGAAAAAAGTGTTTGTTTCCGCTAACCCAACCGACCCTATTATTTAGCCTCCGACCCTAACTTTTTTTATTGCAAAAAAAAATAAATTTAATTTTTTTTTTTTAAAAATTTGAAAACATGAACCAAGGTTTCTTATGAAGATAAAAAAAAAATATATTCCTCCAGTGAGATTTGAACCCACGACCCCTAAGGGTTTCCAGTGTACATTACCAAATATTAAAAAAGGGCCATAACCATGTATTATCTAGGTAGTAATACCTTCCAGGCTCTCCTCTGGGCATCGCCATTGGCGAAAGAAAAAAGAAAATGGCTCTAAATTTCAAAGTTTGGCGAAAGTGTTTGGCGACATCGAAATTGCAAAAAAGCCAAAATTTCTCTGCTGTAATCGTCCTGTTACAAATAGACCTCAACACTAATCACCGTTACGAGTGTACATTGAATGTAGTCTAAAACAACATAACTAACCAACACCTACCACACGCGAACACTTAACATTAAATAAACAAACAAAGCTGATAACCTTTAGTGTTCCGGTAATTAACTTAATCCATAAATAGGGGGCGTCCGTGGCCGAGTGGTTAAAGTCTCTGACTTGAAATCACTTGCCCCTCACCGCTGTAGGTTCGATCCCTCAGGGGCCTAGGAATCTTTATGTGAGGAAGCTATCCAGCTGGCTTACGGAACGTCGGTGGTTCTACCCAGGTGCCCGCCCGTGCACGAAAATTGTCCGGAGGGGCACCTGGGGTCTTCCTCCACCAATGGAAACTGGGAAGTCGCCATATGACCTTAGCTGTTGGTGCGACTATAAAATCCAATTCAATCAATAATCCATAAATAACAATTGATGACTGTCGTTTTCGTCTCGAGGGGGTAATCAAGTCTCTCATGCAACACCTTGCAACCATAAAGTATTACACCACTGAATAATACCTAGCCAATCAGGTTCTAACCAATCAAACACAAATCAACACCTCATTAATTTACATATTTTACATGTTTGACTATATCCACGTGACATTTGTTTTGTTTTTGTTCATTCATAATTTCGAGGTGTCTGAATCTGGATTTCACAAAAAAATGCAAACATTTTACACAAAACACTGGTTTATTAATCAGTTTCCAGGAGGTTTTATGTGTATTTCATTGCCAAAATAAGTTTTTAATGTATTTGGCAGTTCATCTTTTCAAAATAAATTAAAAAAGACGCAAAGATAAGCGAATGTCATGGGTTTTCGTGGTTCCGAAAATACGAAAAAACGGCAGGTTCTGAACTTGTTACTGATATAAAGGCCTACATATACATCTTAAACAATCAAATGAAAGCCTCTATGTATAATTCCTGCTGTCATTAGGTTCAGCTAGTTGATTTAAGCTAACATGTGATGTAGAAACTTTTCAGATATTGAGGGTTCGATAACATTTAAATAATTTTTATTAATATTGTTTGGTTTTATTCACAGGTACCGGTTTAAAAAAAAAAGAAAAAGTTATATTCTATTAAATACTGTATTTAATAGAATATAGCTCTTTTTTTTTAAACCGGTACCTGTGGTTTTATTCATTTCATTCCTTAGTGTACCAGATATAAACCAAATCTCTTATTTTCACATTTAAAAGACATTTATACATAAGAAATATGGCTTTGGCCATTAGAGCCAAAATTGGCTCCAATTTCTCCATTTGGCTCCAACTTTTTTCATTTGGCGCAAGTGGTGGCGCAAGAAAAAAATTGGCCAGAGGAGGCCCTGCCTTGCCTTCCCCAGTATTTTTTATCATATTAATTAAGGAGGTTGGCTGGGAAAGGACGTAGTGATGAGATTTTAAATTCATATTTAAAGCTTCTTTGGTATAATTTAGATTCAAAATAATCAAAAAAAGGCTAGGTCACCACACTTTTTTTCCCACTAGACATCATTGAAGAAGGCACATATTTCTAACTTCAAAATTTCACTAAAAAGAGGAAAAATATAGTCATTGAACATTTTCACAATTGTTTTCATAACATTACGTTTATTGAAAAACAACAACTAATTTTCGATTGCATATATACTTATCTTTCAAATCATACAAAAACAATTGTAATCCTCCTTCGTCTCTTACTTTAAAAAGCAAACATATATGGACCGTACCCCACCCACTTTTGTTTTTACCGAAAAATTAATTCAAGATAAAACATTATGTTCTAATGATCAACTTTTTTTAAAACTTGTATATGTCAAGGTCCTATGACATTTCTTTCAAAAACAAGTAAAAAAATATATAGGTCACTAGGCTTCTAATGATTTTTAGCTCTACTGATCAGAGATCAGCAGAGCTTATGCCGTGGTGCGGCGTCCGTCGTCCGTCCGTCCGTTCGTCTGTCTGTCCGTAAACTTTTTTTTGTAGCGACTACTCCTCTGAAACTACTAAATGGATTTTCATGAAACTTTACAGAAATGTTGCCCATGAAGTCTAGTTGATCCTAGCAAAAATTCATGTAGATGTGAAATCCAAGATGGACGCCAAATCTAAAAATAGGTTTTTAAAGCACAAGTTTGTAGCGACTACTTCTTGAAAACTCTAAGGGATATTGATATGGGACTTTTTCTAAAATGATCAGCATGACATGATGTTGATCCTTGTCGAAAATCGTTTTGATTAAACATGGCTGCCAGCGGCCATCTTTGTTTACATAGAGTTATATAATGAAAACTTGTAGCGACTACTCCTCTGAAACTACTAGACAGATTTTCATGAAACTTAAAAGGAATGTTGCTCTTGATGTCTAATTGATCCTAGCAAAATTTCAGGTCGGCCGGAAATTCAAGATGGCCGCCACAGCTAAAAATAGATTTTTAAAAAATAAGTTTGTAGCGACTACTTCTTGAAAACTATAAGAGATATTGATATGGGACTTTTTCTAAAATGATCAGCTTGACAGGGCGTTGGTCCTTGTCGAAAATCGTTTTGATTCGACGTTAAACATGGCTGCCAGCGGCCATCTTTGTTTACATAGAGTTATATAATGAAAACTTGTAGCGACTACTCCTCTGAAACTACTTGACGGATTTTCATGAAACTTCACAGGAATGTTGCTCTTGATGTCTAATTGATCCTAGAAAAATTTCAGGTCGGCCGGAAATTCAAGATGGCCGCCACGGCTAAAAATTGATTTTTAGCTCTACTGATCAGAGATCAGCAGAGCTTATGCTGGGTGCGGCGTCCGTCGTCCGTCCGTCCGTCTGTCTGTCTGTAAACTTTTATTTGTAGCGACTTCACAGCTGAAACTACTGGATGGATATTCATGAAACTTTACAGAAATGTTGCCCATAAAGTCTAGTTGATCCTAGCAAAAATTCATGTTGATGTGAAATCCAAGATGGCCGCCAAAGCTAAAAATAGAGTTTTAAAATACAAGTTTGTAGCGACTTCTTCTTGAAAACTATAAGTGATATTGATATGGGACTTTTTCTAAAATGATCAGCATGACATGAAGTTGGTCCTAGTCAAAAATCGTTTTGATTCAACGTTAAACATGGCTGCCAGCGGCCATCTTTGTTTACATAGAGTTATATAGTAAAAACTTGTAGCGACTACTTCTCTGAAACTACTTGGCGGATTGTCATGAAACTTTACAGGAATGTTGCTCTTGATGTCTAATTGATCCTAGAAAAAAATCAGGTCGGCCGGAAATTCAAGATGGCCGTCACAGCTAAAAATAGATTTTTAAAAAATAAGTTTGTAGCGACTACTTCTTGAAAACTATAAGTGATATTGATATGGGACTTTTTCTAAAATGATCAGCATGACATGAAGTTGGTCCTAGTCAAAAATCGTTTTGATTCAACGTTAAACATGGCTGCCAGCGGCCATCTTTGTTTACATAGAGTTATATAGTAAAAACTTGTAGCGACTACTTCTCTGAAACTACTTGGCGGATTGTCATGAAACTTTACAGGAATGTTGCTCTTGATGTCTAATTGATCCTATCAAAATTTCAGGTCGGCCGGAAATTCAAGATGGCCGTCACAGCTAAAAATAGATTTTTAAAAAATAAGTTTGTAGCGACTACTTCTTGAAAACTATAAGTGATATTGATATGGGACTTTTTCTAAAATGATCAGCATGACATGATGTAGATCCTTGTGGAAAATTATTTTGATTCGACGTTAAACATGGCTGCCAGTGGCCATCTTTGGTTACATAGAGTTATATAGTAAAAACTTGTAGCGACTTCTCCTCTGAAACTACTTGACGGATGTTCATGAAACTTCACAGGAATGTTGCTCTTGATGTCTAGTTGATCCTAGAAAAATTTCTGGTCGGCCGGAAATTCAAGATGGCCGCCACAGCTAAAAATAGATTTAAAATAAATAAGTTTGTAGCGACTACTTCTTCAAAACAATAAGAGATATTGATAAGGGACTTTTTCTAAAATGATCAGTATGACATGATGTTGGGCCTTGTCGAAAATCGTTTTGATTTGACCTTAAACATGGCTGCTTTGTTTACATAGAGTTATATAATGAAAACTTGTAGCAACTACTTCTTTGAAACTACCTGACGGATTTTCATGAAACTTCACAGGAATGTTGCTCTTAATGTCTTATTGATCTTAGCAAAATTTCAGGTCGGCCGGAAATTCAAGATGGCCGCCACGGTTAAAAATAGATTTTCAAAAAACAAGTCTGTAGCGACTACTTCCTGAAATCAAAATCAATCAGTAGAGCTTCAAGGTCATTGACCTCTTGTTAAAAAATAAGTTTGTAGCGACTACTTCTTGAAAACTATAAAATATATTGATATGGGACTTTTTCTAAAATGATCAGCATTCCGAGTTGAACATTATTTTGATTCGACGTTAAACATGGCTGCCAGTGGCCATCTTTGTTTACATAGAGTTATATAATGAAAACTTGTAGCGACTACTCCTCTGAAACTACTTGACGGATTTTCATGAAACTTCACAATAATGTTGCTCTTGATGTCTTATTGATCCTAGCAAAATGTCAGAGTCGGCCAGAAATTCAAGATGGCCACCATGGCTAAAAATAGATTTTCAAAATACAAGTTTGTAGCGACTACTTCTCGAAAACTATAAGTGATATTGATATGGGACTTTTTCTAAAATGATCAGCATGACATGATGTTGGTCCTTGTCAAAAATCGTTTTGATTCGATGTTAAACATGACTGTCAGCGGCCATCTTTGTTTGTAAACATAGAGTTATATAATGAAAACTTGTAGCGACTACTCCACTGAAACTACTGACGGATTTTCATGAAACTTCACAGGAATGTTGCTCTTGATGTCTAATTGATCTTAGCAAAATTTTAGATCGGCCAGAAATTCAAGATGGCCACCACAGCTAAAAATAGATTTAAAAAAAAAAGAAGTTTGTAGCGACTACTTCTTCAAAACTATAAGTGATATTGATATGGGTCTTTTTCTAAAATGATCGGCATGACATGGTGGTTATTCGAGTCGAACATTATTTTGATTCGACGTTAAATATGGCTGCCAGTGGCCATCTTTGTTTACATAGAGTTATATAATGAAAACTTGTAGCGACTACTTCTCTGAAACTACTTGACGGATTTTCATGAAACTTCACACGAATATTGCTCTTGATGTCTAATTGATCTTAGCAAAATTTCAGGTCGGCCGGAAATTCAAGATGGCCACCATGGCTAAAAATAGATTTTTAAAATATAAGTTTGTAGCGACTACTTCTTGAAAACTATAAAAGATATTGATATGGGACTTTTTCTAAAATGATCAGTATGACATGATGGTTATCCGAGTCGAACATTATTTTGATTCAATGTTAAACATGGCTGTCAGTGGCCATCTTTGTTTACATAGAGTTATATAATGAAAACTTGTAGCGACTACTCCTCTGAAACTACTTGACAGATTTTCATGAAACTTCACAGGAATGTTGCTCTTGATGTCTTATTGATCCTAGCAAAATTTCAGGTCGGCCGGAAATTTAAGGTGGCCGCCACGGCTAAAAATAGATTTTCAAAAAACAAGTTTGTAGCGACTACTTCCTGAAATCAAAATCAATCAGTAGAGCTTCAAGGTCATTGACCTCTTGTTTATTAAAAATTCTTTAAATTACACCCATTTTGGAATTATTTTGACATTTTCAATATAAAATACTGTACACACAATATTGACATGGAGATTGAAAATAAAATTAGCTCAGTATCTACTTTTATATATGTATTCCACTACTGAAAAACAAAAATCTGATTTATTCTATAGCAAAAGGATAAATTCTACTCAGAGATACACATACCCACTATTTTGTTGACAACAAAAAATGATCACAAATGACCGAAAAAAAAAGAAAAAAAAAATTGCTTAAAATTCGATATGTTACCATCTTAAATCCTACATTATATCCATATCTACTAGAATGGAAAAAATGAAAATTCTGTTTTCAAATAAAACTGATTTAAAAAATAAAATGTTTAGACTTGAAGATGTCAAAACTTGCCCAGCCAACGTCCTTAAAGGTGTTTTTTCATAAACAAAAATAAGGTCATTAATAATAAAAAATAAAAATAAAAAGTTTTGCCTACCTACCTACCCTATTTTTAGCTTGACTATTCAAAGAATAAGAGAGCTTACGTAATCACCATGGCGTCGGCGTCCCACATCAAGGTTTGCGTGTAAGCTGTGTTTCCAAGTCTATATCTCTTACATTTCTTATCCTAGCACAACCAAATTTGACCATGGGCTTCCTTATAGCATTATCTTAAGGGCTGCATAAGCAATTTTGGTTCCTGTAACCCATGGGCTCCCATGGAACCCAAATTATGATAGCCCATAAAATGTGTCCCATTTCACATCAAATTTTGCGTGTAAGCTGTGTTTACAAGTCTATAAAATTATTATCTCTTACATCTCTTACCCTAGCTCAACCAAATTTGGCCATGAGCCTCCTTAAGTACTTTTGGTTCATGTAACCCCTGGGCTCCCATGGAACCCAAATTCTGATAGCCCTTAAAATGTGTCTATTTCACATCAAATTGTGCATGTAAGCTGTGTTTACAGGTCTATAGCGCTTACATTTCTTGTCCTAGCTGAACTAAATTTGGGAAATTGGTTTCCTTATAGTATGTTGTAAAGGGTTGCATAAGTAATTTAGCTAAATTTGCATGTAAGCATGTATATATCAATAATTTTCTTTTGGGATTTCTTATAGCATTATGCATCTTATTCATAATTCACCCATATTGGGGCATGGGCTCCCTCCTCCCCACGCCCCCCCCTCCCCCCCCCCCCACTCACCCCCTTGCATATTTCTGTGTTGTTTTAGTCGATGCTTACACATAGCTTCTGACACATATATGTTCCCCACCCCACCTCTACCCCATCCCCCCCCCTCCCCCCCCCCCCCCCCCCCCTCCCACTTTTTAAAAAAAATATTTCTGTGTTGTTTTAGTCAGTTCTTGCACATAGCTTCTTACAAATATATGTTGCACCAAGGGCCCGCAGAGCTTATGGGATGGTGTGGTGTCCGGCGGTCGTCTGTCCGTTAACTTTTGCCTCGTTAAGACGATAGGGCCTTCATTTTTAGCTCTACTGATCAGAGATCAGCAGAGCTTATGCCGTGGTGCGGCGTCCGTCGTCCGTCCGTCCGTCTGTCCGTCTGTCTGTCCGTAAACTTTTATTTGTAGCGACTTCACAGCTGAAACTACTGGATGGATATTCATGAAACTTTACAGAAATGTTGCCCATAAAGTCTAGTTGATCCTAGCAAAAATTCATGTTGATGTGAAATCCAAGATGGCCGCCAAAGCTAAAAATAGAGTTTTAAAATACAAGTTTGTAGCGACTTCTTCTTGAAAACTATAAGTGATATTGATATGGGACTTTTTCTAAAATGATCAGCATGACATGATGTTGATCCTAGTCAAAAATCGTTTTAATTCAACGTTAAACATGGCTGCCAGCGGCCATCTTTGTTTACATAGAGTTATATAGTAAAAACTTGTAGCGACTACTTCTCTGAAACTACTTGGCGGATTGTCATGAAACTTTACAGGAATGTTGCTCTTGATGTCTAATTGATCCTAGAAAAATGTCAGGTCGGCCGGAAATTCAAGATGGCCTTCACAGCTAAAAATAGATTTTTAAAAAATAAGTTTGTAGCGACTACTTCTTGAAAACTATAAGTGATATTGATATGGGACTTTTTCTAAAATGATCAGCATTACATGATGTTGATCCTAGTCAAAAATCGTTTTGATTCAACGTTAAACATGGCTGCCAGCGGCCATCTTTGTTTACATAGAGTTATATAGTAAAAACTTGTAGCGCCTACTCCTCTGAAACTACTTGGCGGATTGTCATGAAACTTTACAGGAATGTTGCTCTTGATGTCTAATTGATCCTATCAAAATTTCAGGTCGGCCGGAAATTCAAGATGGCCGTCACAGCTAAAAATAGATTTTTAAAAAATAAGTTTGTAGCGACTACTTCTTGAAAACTATAAGTGATATTGATATGGGACTTTTTCTAAAATGATCAGCATGACATGATGTAGATCCTTGTGGAAAATTATTTTGATTCGACGTTAAACATGGCTGCCAGTGGCCATCTTTGGTTACATAGAGTTATATAGTAAAAACTTGTAGCGACTACTCCTCTGAAACTACTTGACGGATGTTCATGAAACTTCACAGGAATGTTGCTCTTGATGTCTAGTTGATCCTAGAAAAATTTCAGGTCGGCCGGAAATTCAAGATGGCCGCCACAGCTAAAAATAGATTTAAAATAAATAAATTTGTAGCGACTACTTCTTCAAAACAATAAGAGATATTGATATGGGGCTTTTTCTAAAATGATCAGTATGACATGATGTTGGTCCTTGTCGAAAATCGTTTTGATTTGACCTTAAACATGGCTGCTTTGTTTACATAGAGTTATATAATGAAAACTTGTAGCGACTACTTCTTTGAAACTACCTGACGGATTTTCATGAAACTTTACAGGAATGTTGCTCTTAATGTCTTATTGATCTTAGCAAAATTTCAGGTCGGCCTGAAATTCAAGATGGCCGCCATGGTTAAAAATAGATTTTCAAAAAACAAGTCTGTAGCGACTACTTCCTGAAATCAAAATCAATCAGTAGAGCTTCAAGGTCATTGACCTCTTGTTCTTCCTATCTTTACCAAACTTTACCACATTGTTAATATCAATGAAAGCTCGGACAAGTTCGAAAACCAGCCAGATCGGACCAGTAACAGCGGAGTTATGGTCCTTGATTTAGTTAAAAATGCTATATTGCTATATTTTGCCTCGTTAAGACGATAGGGCCTTCGTTTTTCATCCGATCTTTACCAAACTTTACCACGTTGTTAATATCAATGAAAGCTCGGACAAGTTCGAAAACCAGCCATATCTGACTAGTATCAGCGGAGTTGTAGCCCTTGATTTAGTTAAAAATGCTATATTTTGCATTGTTAAGACGATAGGGGCTTCATTGTTCATCCGATCTTTACCAATCTTTATCAGATTGTTAATGTCGTTTAAAGCTCGAACAAGTTTGAAAACCAGCCATATCGGACCAGTAACGGGGAAGTTATGGCCCTTGATTTAGTTAAAAATGCTATATTTTGCCTCGTTAAGACAATAGGGGCTTCATTGTTCATCCAATCTTTACCAAACTTGAACAGATTGTTAATATCAAAGAAAGCTTGGACAAGTTCGAAAACCAGCCATATCGAAATAGTAACAGCGGAGTTATGGCCCTTGATTTAGTTAAAAATGCTATATTTTGCCTCGTTAAGACGATAGCGCCTTCATTTTTCATCCGATCTTTACCAAACTTCATGAAATTGTTAATGTCTATGAAAGCTTGGTCAAGTTTGAAAACCAACCAGATCGGACAAGTAACAGCGGAGTTATGGCCCTTGATTTTGTTAAAAATGCTATAATATGCCTCGTCCTACGA
>JAWPHD010011527.1:0-83134 GCA_037043455.1 Cyrtodaria siliqua
ATTTACCGCCTGATATGATATATGGACTCAATAACAGGACATCTACAGCCTGACATGATATATGGACTAAACAACAGGTCATTTACCGTCTGACATGATATATGGACTAAACAACTGGTCATTTACCGCATGACATGATACATGGACTAAATAACTAGTCATTTACCGCCTGACATGATATATGAAATAAATAACAGGTCATCGTCATCTACCGCCTGACATGATATATGGACTAAATAACAGGTCATCTGCAACCTGACATGATATATGGACTAAACAACTGGTCACTTTCCGCCTTTCATGATATATGAACTAAACAACAGTTCATATACCGCCTGACTTGCTAGATGGACTAAATAACAGATCATCTACCGCCTGACAAGATATATGGAATAAACAACAGGTCATCTACAGCCTGACATGATATATGAACTAAACAACAGGCCATCCACCGCTCGGCATGATATATAGACTAAATAACTGGTAATTTACCGCCTGATATGATATATGGACTTAACAAAAGGTCATATACCGCCTGACTTGCTAGATGGACTATAGTTATGGTCATCTATAGCCGGACATGATATATGGTCTAAACTAACACATCATCTACCGCCTGACAAGATATATGGACTAAAAACAGGTCATCTAACGATTGGCATGATATATGAACTAAAAAATTGTCATTTAACGCCTGACAAGGTATATAGACTAAACAACTGGTCATCTACCGCCTGACATAATATATTATGGATTAACAACAGGTCATCTACCGCTTGGCATGATATATGGACTAAATAACTGGTAATTTACCGCCTAATATGTTATATGGACTAATTAACTGGTCATCGACCACCTGATACGATATATGGTCTAAACAACAGGTCATCTACCGCCTGACATGATACATGGACTAAATAACTGGTCATTTACCGCCTGACATGACATACAGACTTAATAACAGGTTATGTATCGCCTGATATGATATATGGACTAAAGTACAGGTCATAGTCATCAACCGTTTGACATTATATATGGACTAAATAAGAGGTCATCTACCCCTTGAGATGATATATGGACTAAACAACCGGTCATTTACCGCCTGACATGATATACGGACTAAACAACTGATAATTTATCGCCTGACATGATATGGACCAAACAACTGGTAATTTACCGCCTGAAACGATATATGGACTAAACAACAGGTCATCTACCGCCTGACATGATATATGGTCTAAACAACTGGTCATTTATCGCCCGACATGATGTATTAGCTAAACAACTGTCATTTACTGCCTGACATGATATACGGACTAAACAACTGATCATTTACCGCCCGACATGATATGGACCAAACAACTGGTCATTTACCGCCTGAAACGATATATGGACTAAACAACAGGTCATCTACCGCCTGAAATGATATATGGACTAAACAACTGGTCATTTACCGCCTGACATGATATACGGACTAAACAACTGATCATTTACCGCCTTACATGATATGGACCAAACAACTGGTCATTTACCGCCTGAAACGATATATGGACTAAACAACAGGTTATCTACCGCCTGACATGATATATGGTCTAAACAACTGGTCATTCATTGCCCGACATGATGTATTAGCTAAACAACTGTCATTTACTGCCTGACATGGTATATGGACTAAATAACTGGTCATCTACCGCCCGACATGAAATAAGGACTAAACAAGTGGTCATTTACCGCATGACATGATATATGGACTAAATAACTGGTTATTTACCGCCTAAAATGTTATATGGACTAATTAACTGGTCATCGACCGCCTGATATGATATATGGACTCAACAACAAGTCAACTATCGCCTGCCATGATACAAGGAGTAAATAACTGGTCATTTACCGCCTGACATGATATACGGACTAAAATACATGTCATTTACCGACTGACATGATATATGGACTAAATTACAGGTCATAGTCATCTACCGTTTGACTTGATATATGGACTAAATAACAGGTCATCGACCCCTTGAGATGATATATGTACTAAACAACTGGTCATTTACCGCCTGACATGATATATGGACTACATAACAGGTGATCTACATCCTGACACGATATATAGATTAAACAATTGATCATTTACCGCCTGACTTGTTATATGGACTAAACAACTGGTCATCTATCGCCTGACATAACAAATGGACTAAACAACTGGTCATTTACCGCGTGCCATGATATACGGACTAAACAACTGGTCATTTACCACCTGACATGATATATGAACTAAATAACTGTCATTTACCGCCGAAGGTTGATATATGGACTAAACAACAGGTTATTTAACACCTGACATGATATATCGACTCAATAACTGGTCATTTACCGCCAGATATGATATTAGTACTAAACAAAAGACCATTTACCGCCTGACATGATATATGGACTCAATAACAGGTCCTCTACCGCCTGACATGATATATGGACTAAACAACTGGTCATTTACCGCCTAAAATGATATTAGTCCAAAACGACAGGTCATTTACCGCCCAACATAAAATAAGGACTAAACAAGTGGTTATTTACCGCTCGACATGATATATTGACTAAATAACTGGTAATTTACCGCCTAATATGTTATATGGACAAATTAACTTGTCATCGATCGACTGATATGATATATGGACTAAACAACAGGTCATCTACCGCCTGACATGATACATAGACTAATAACTGGTCATTTACCGCCTGACATGACATACGGACTAAACAACAGGTCAATTACCGCCTGATATGATATATGGACTAAATTACAGGTCATAGTCATCTACCGTTTGACATGATATACTGACTAAATAACAGGTCATCTACCCCTTGAGATGATATATGGACTAAACAACTGGTCATTTACCGCCTGACATGATATATGGACTAAATAACAGGTCATCTACCGCCTGATATGATATATAGACTAAACATTTGATCATTTACCGCCTGACATGTTATATGGACTAACGCACTGGTCATCTACCGCCTGACATAACAAATGGACTAAACAACTGGTCATTTACCGCGTGACATGATATACGGCCTAAACAACTGGTCATTTACCACCTGATATGATATATGGACTAAATAACTGGTCATATACCGCCGAAGTTGATATATGGACTAAACAACTGAATATTTAACACCTGACATGATATATCGACTGAATAACTGGTCATTTACCGCCAGAGATGATATTTGTACTAAAAAAAGGCCAATTACCGCCTGACATGATATATGGACTCAATAACAGGTCCTCTACCGCCTTACATGATATATGCACTAAATAACAGGTCATCGTCATCTGTCTCCTGACATAATATATGGACTAAATAACTTGTCATCTACCGCCTGACATAATATATGGACTCAATAACTGGTCATCTACCGCCTGACATGATATATGAACTATACGACTGGTCACTTACCACCTGACATGATATATGGACTAAACAACAGGACATCTACCGCCTGACATGATATATGGATTAATAACAGGTCATCTATAGCCTGACATGATATATGGTCTACACAACTGATCATTTACCGCCCGACATGATATATGGACTAAACAACTGGTCATTTACCGCCTGACATGATATACGGACTAAACAACAGGTCATCTACCGCCTGATGTGATATATGGACTAAACAACTAGTCATTTACCGCCTATCTTGATATATGGACTAAAATATTGATCATTTACCGCCTGACATGATATATCGACTAAACAACAGGTCACCTACAGCCTGACATGATATATTGACTAAATAACAGGACAACTACCGCCTGGCATGATATATGGAATAAATAATTGGCCATCAACCGCCTGACACGATATATGGACTAAACAACTGGTCATCTACCGCCTGACATGATATATGGACTAAACAACTGGTCATTACCACCAGACATGATATATGGACTAAATAACAGGTCATCGTCATCTTCCGCCTGATATGATATATGGACTAAACGACAGGTCATCCATCGCTTGGCATGATATATAGACTAAATAACTGGTCATGTACCGCCTGACATGATATATAGCTAAACAAGTGTTAATTTACCGCCTGATATGATATACGGACTAATTAACAGGTCATCTTCCGTCTGACTTGATACATGGACTAAACAACAGTTCATTTTGCGCCTGACATGATATATGGACTAAACAACTGGTTATTTACCGCCTGACATACTAAATGGACTAAACAACTGGTCGAATACCGCATGAGACGATATAGGAACTAAACATTTGTTCATTTACCGCCGGACATGATATATGGACTAAATAACTGATCATTTACCGCATGACATGATATTAGTACTTAAAAACAGGCCATTTACCCCCTGACATGATATATGGACTCAATAATAGGTCATCTACCGCCTGACATAATATATGGACTAAATAACAGGTCATCTACTCCCTGCCATCATATATGGTCTAAAGAACTAGTCACTTACCGCCTGACATGATATATGGACTAAATTACTATTCATTTACAGCCTGATATGATATTAATACTAAACAACAGGTCATTTACCGCCTGATATGATATATGGACTAAACAACAGGTCATCGTTATCCACCGACTAACATGATATATGGGCTAAAAACAAGTCATCTACACCCTGACATGATCTATGGACTACACAAATGATCATTTACCGCCTGACATGATATATGGACTAAATAACTGGTCATTTATCGCCTGACATGATATACGGACTAAACAACTGGTCAATTACCGCCTGACATGATATATGGACTAAACAAATGATCATTTACCGCCTGACATGATATGGATTAAACAACTGGTCATTTACCGCCTGACATGATATATGGACTAAACAACAGGTCATGTACTGCATGACATGATATATGGATTAATAACACGTCATCTACAGTCTGACATGATATGTGGTCTACACAACTTATCATTTACCGCCCGACAAGATATATTGACTAGACAAAAGGTCATCTACCGCCTGATGTGATATATGGACTAAACACCTAGTCATTTACCGCCTGACTTGATATAAGGACTAAAAGATTGGTCATTTACAGCCTTACTTGATATATGGACTAAACAACAGGTCACCTACCGCCTGATATGATTTATAGACTAAATAACAGATCACCTACCGCTTGGCATGATATATGGAATAAATAACTGGCCATCAACCGCCAGACAGAATATATGGACTAAACAACTGGTCATCTACCGCCTGACATGATATATGGACTAAACACCTAGTCATTACCGTCTGACATGATATATGGACTAAATAACTGGCAATCTACCGCCTGACATGATATATGTACTAAACAACTGATCATTTACCACCTGACATGATATATGGACTAAACAACTGGTCATTTACCGCCTTACATGATAGTAGTACTAAACAACAGGTAATTGACCGTCTGACATAAAATATGGACTAAATAACAGGTCATCGTTATCTACCGCCTGACATGATATAAAGACTAAATAACAGGTCATCTACCCCCTGACATGATATATGGACTAAACAACTGGTCATTTACCGCCTGACATGATATATGGACTAAACAGCTGTTTATTTACCGCCTGACATGATATGGACTAAACAACTGGTCATTTAACGCCTGAAAGAATATATGGATTAAACAAAAGGCCATCTACCGCCTGCCATGATATATGGACTAAACAACTGGTCATTTACCGCCTCGCATGATATATGGACTAAAAAACTGGTAATTTACCGCCTGACATGATATATGGACGAAATAACTGGTCATCTACCGGGTAACATGATATATGGACTAAATAACTGGTCATTTACCGCCTGACATGATATATGTCTAAACATCTGGTCATCTACCGCCTGACCTAATAAATGGACTAAACAACTGATCATTAACAGCCTGACATATCATACGGAATAACTAACATGTCATCTACTGCCTGATATGATATATGGACTACACAACTGGTCATTTACCGCCTGACATGATATATGGACTAAACAACTAGTCATTTACCGCCTGACATGATATATGGACTAAATAACTGGTCATTTACCGTCTGACATGACAAATGGACTAAACAACAAGACATTTACCGTTTGAGATGATAAATGGTCTAAAAATCTGGTCATTTACCGTTTTACATGATATTAGTACTAAACAACAGGTAATTGACCGTCTGACATAACATATGGACTAAATAACAGGTCATCGTCATCTACCGCCGGACATGATATATGGACTAAATAACAGGTCATCTACCCTTGACATGATATATGGACTAAACAACTGGTCATTTACCGCCTGACATGATATATGGACTAAACAACTGTTTATTTACCGCCTGACAAGATATGGACTAAACAACTGGTCATTTACCGCCTGACAGAATATATGGATTAAACAAACGGCCATCTACCGCCTGCCTTGATATATGGACTAAACAACTGGTCATTTACCGCCTGGCATGATATATGGACTAAACAAATGATGATTTACCGCCTGACATGATATATGGACTAAACAACTGGTCATTTACCGCGTGACATGATTTATGGACTAAAAAACTGGCAATTAACCGCCTGACATGATATATGGACTAAATAACTGGTCATCTACCGGCTAACATGATATATGGACTAAATAACTGGTCGTTTACCGCCTGACATGATATATGGACTAAACATCTGGTCATCTACCGCCTGACCTAATAAATGGACTAAACAACTGATCATTAATAGCCTGACATATCATACGGAATAACTAACAGGTCATCTACTGCCTGACATGATATATGGACTACACAACTGGTCATTTACCGCCTGACATGATATATGGACTAAACAACTAGTCATTTACCGCCTGAGATGATATATGGACTAAATAACTGGTCATTTACCGTCTGACATGATAAATGGTCTAAACATCTGGTCATTTACCGCCTGACATGATATATGGACTAAATAACAGGTCATCTACCCCCTGACATAATATATGGACTAAACAACTGGTCATTTACCGCCTGACATGATATATGGAATAAAAAACAGGTCATCTGCAGCCTGACATGATATATGGACTAAATAACAGGTCATCCATGACCTGAAATGATGTATGGACTTAACAACTGGTCATGTACTGCCTGACATGATATATGGACTAAACAACTGGTCATTTACCGCCTGACATGATATATGGACTACACAACTGGTCATTTACCGCCTGACATGATATATGGACTAAACAACTAGTCATTTACCGCCTGAGATGATATATGGACTAAATAACTGGTCATTTACCGTCTGACATGACAAATGGACTAAACAACAAGACATTTACCGTCTGAGATGATAAATGGTCTAAACATCTGGTCATTTACCGTTTTACATGATATTAATACTAAACAACAGGTAATTGACCGTCTGACATAACATATGGACTAAATAACAGGTCATCGTCATCTACCGCCGGACATGATATATGGACTAAATAACAGGTCATCTACCCTTGACAAGATATATGGACTAAACAACTGGTCATTTACCGCCTGACATGATATATGGACTAAACAACTGTTTATTTACCGCCTGACAAGATATGGACTAAACAACTGGTCATTTACCGCCTGACAGAATATATGGATTAAACAAACGGCCATCTACCGCCTGCCTTGATATATGGACTAAACAACTGGTCATTTACCGCCTGGCATGATATATGGACTAAACAAATGGTGATTTACCGCCTAACATGATATATGGACTAAACAACTGGTCATTTACCGCCTGACATGATATATGGACTAAACAACTAGTCATTTACCGCCTGAGATGATATATGGACTAAATAACTGGTCATTTACCGTCTGACATGATAAATGGTCTAAACATCTGGTCATTTACCGTCTGACATTGATATATGGACTAAATAACAGGTCATCTACCCCCTGACATAATATATGGACTAAACAACTGGTCATTTACCGCCTGACATGATATATGGAATAAACAACAGGTCATCTGCAGCCTGACATGATATATGGACTAAATAACAGGTCATCCATGACCTGAAATGATGTATGGACTTAACAACTGGTCATGTACTGCCTGACATGATATATGGACTAAACAACTGGTCATTTACCGCCTGACATGATATATGGACTACACAACTGGTCATTTACCGCCTGACATGATATATGGACTAAACAATTAGTCATTTACCGCCTGAGATGATATATGGACTAAATAACTGGTCATTTACCGTCTGACATGACAAATGGACTAAACAACAAGACATTTACCGTCTGAGATGATAAATGGTCTAAACATCTGGTCATTTACCGTTTTACATTATATTACTACTAAACAACAGGTAATTGACCGTCTGACATAACATATGGACTAAATAACAGGTCATCGTCATCTACCGCCGGACATGATATATGGACTAAATAACAGGTCATCTACCCCTGACATGATATATGGACTAAACAACTGGTCATTTACCGCCTGACATGATATATGGACTAAACAACTGTTTATTTACCGCCTGACAAGATATGGACTAAACAACTGGTCATTTACCGCCTGACAGAATATATGGATAAAACAAAAGGCCATCTACCGCCTGCCTTGATATATGGACTAAACAACTGGTCATTTACCGCCTGACATGATATATGGACTAAACAACTGGTCATTTACCGCGTGACATGATTTATGGACTAAAAAACTAGTACTTTACCGCCTGACATGATATATGGACTAAATAACTGGTCATCTACCGGCTAACATGATATATGGACTAAATAACTGGTCATTTACCGCCTGACATGATATATGGACCAAACATCTGGTCATCTACCGCCTGACCTAATAAATTGACTAAACAACTGATCACTAATAGCCTGACATATCATACGGAATCACTAACAGGTCATCTACTGCCTGACATGATATATGGACTACACAACTGGTCATTTACTGCCTGACATGATATATGGACTAAACAACTAGTCATTTACCGCCTGAGATGATATATGGACTAAATAACTGGTCATTTACCGTCTGACATGATAAATGATCTAAACATCTGGTCATTTACCGCCAGACATGATATATGGACTAAATAACAGGTCATCTACCCCCTGACATAATATATGGACTAAACAACTGGTCATTTACCGCCTGACATGATATATGGAATAAACAACAGGTCATCTACAGCCTGACATGATATATGGACTAAATAACAGGTCATCCATGACCTGAAATGATGTATGGACTAAACAACTGGTCATTTACTGCCTGACATGATATATGGACTAAACAACTGGTCATTTACCGCCTTACATGATATATGGACTAAATAACATGTCATCTACTGCCTGACAAGATATATGGACTAACTAACTGGTCATTTACCGCCTGACATGATATATGGACTAAGCAACTGGTCATTTACCCCCTAACATGATATATGTACTAAATAACAGGTCATCTACCGACTGACATAATATATGGACTAAACAACTTGTCATTTACCCCCTGACAGGATGTATGGACGATCCAACTGGTCATTTTTACCGCATGACATGAAATATTGACTAAACAACTGGTCGTTTACCGCCTAACATGATATATGGACTAAATGACAAGTCATCTACGACCTGACATAATATATGGACTAAACAACTTTTCGTTTACCACCTGATATGATATATGGAATAAACAGGTCATTTACCGGAAAACATGATATATGGACTAAAAAACAGGCCATATACCGCCTGATATAATAAACAGACTAAACAACTAGTCATGTATCGCCTGACTTAATATATGGACTACACAGCAGGTCATTTACCGCATGACATGATATATGGACTAAACAACTGGTCATTTACCGCCTGACATAATATACGTATTACACAACTGGTCATTTACCGCCTAGCATGATATATGGACTACTGGTCATTTACCGTCTGAAATGATATATGGACTAAATCACAGGTCATCTACCGCCTGACATGATATATGGACTAAACAACCGGACATTTACCGCCTGATATAATATATGGACTAAACATCTGGTCATTTACCGCCTGACTTGCTATACGGACTAAATAACATGTCATCTACAGCCTGACATGATATATTGACTAACCAACTGGTCATTTACCGCCAGACGTGATATATCAATAAACAACTGGTCATTTACCGCCTCATATGTTATATGGATTAAACAACTGGTCATTTAACGCCTGACATAATATATGGACTAAATAACATGTGATCTAACGCCTGACATAGTACAAAAATAAACAACAGGTCATTCACCGCTTGGCATGATATTAGCACTAAACTACAGGTAATCTACCGACTGACATGATATATGGACTAAACAACTGGTCTATTACCGCCTGACATTATATATGGACTAAACATCTGGTCATTTACCGCCTGACATCATATATGGACTAAACAACAGGTCATCTACCGCCTGACATGTTATATAGACTAAACAACTCGTCATTTACCGCCTGACATACTATATATACTAAATAACAGGTGATCTAACGCCTGACATAATATAAAAGTAAACAATAGGTTGGCATGATATTAATACTAAACAACAGGTCACCTAACGCCTGACATGATATATGGAAAAAACAGCATGTCATTTACCGCAAGACATGATAAATGGACTAAACAACTGGTCATTTACCGCGTGACATGATATATGGACTAAAAAACTGGTAATTTACCGCCTGACATGATATATGGACTAAATAACTGGTCATCTACCGGCTAACATGATATATGGACTAAATAACTGGTCATTTACCGCCTGACATGATATATGGACCAAACATCTGGTCATCTACCGCCTGACCTAATAAATTGACTAAACAACTGATCATTAATAGCCTGACATATCATACGGAATCACTAACAGGTCATCTACTGCCTGACATGATATATGGACTACCACAACTGGTCATTTACTGCCTGACATGATATATGGACTAAACAACTAGTCATTTACCGCCTGAGATGATATATGGACTAAATAACTGGTCATTTACCGTCTGACATGATAAATGATCTAAACATCTGGTCATTTACCGCCTGACATGATATATGGACTAAATAACAGGTCATCTACCCCCTGACATAATATATGGACTAAACAACTGGTCATTTACCGCCTGACATGATATATGGAATAAACAACAGGTCATCTACAGCCTGACATGATATATGGACTAAATAACAGGTCATCCATGACCTGAAATGATGTATGGACTAAACAACTGGTCATTTACTGCCTGACATGATATATGGACTAAACAACTGGTCATTTACCGCCTTACATGATATATGGACTAAATAACATGTCATCTACTGCCTGACAAGATATATGGACTAACTAACTGGTCATTTACCGCCTGACATGATATATGGACTAAGCAACTGGTCATTTACCCCCTAATATGATATATGTACTAAATAACTGGTCATCTACCGACTGACATAATATACTTGTCATTTACCCCCTGACAGGATGTATGGACGATCCAACATGGTCATTTTTACCGCATGACATGAAATATTGACTAAACAACTGGTCGTTTACCGCCTAACATGATATATGGACTAAATGACAAGTCATCTACGACCTGACATAATATATGGACTAAACAACTTTTCGTTTACCACCTGACATGATATATGGACTAAACAGGTCATTTACCGGAAAACATGATATATGGACTACAAAACAGGCCATATACCGCCTGATATAATAAACGGACTAAACAACTAGTCATGTATCGCCTGACTTAATATATGGACTACACAGCAGGTCATTTACCGCATGACATGATATATGGACTAAACAACTGGTCATTTACCGCCTGACATAATATACGTATTACACAACTGGTCATTTACCGCCTAGCATGATATATGGACTACTGGTCATTTACCGTCTGACATGATATATGGACTAAATCACAGGTCATCTACCGCCTGACATGATATATGGACTAAACAACCGGACATTTACCGCCTGATATAATATATGGACTAAACATCTGGTCATTTACCGCCTGACTTGCTATACGGACTAAATAACATGTCATCTTCAGCCTGACATGATATATGGACTAACCAACTGGTCATTTACCGCCTGACGTGATATATCACTAAACAACTGGTCATTTACCGCCTCATATGTTATATTGATTAAACAACTGGTCATTTAACGCCTGACATAATATATGGACTAAATAACATGTGATCTAACGCCTGACATAGTACAAAAATAAACAACAGGTCATTCACCGCTTGGCATGATATTAGCACTGAACTACAGGTAATCTACCGACTGACATGATATATGGACTAAACAACTGGTCTATTACCGCCTGACATTATATATGGACTAAACATCTGGTCATTTACCGCCTGACATCATATATGGACTAAACAACAGGTCATCTACCGCCTGACATGTTATATAGACTAAACAACTCGTCATTTACCGCCTGACATACTATATATACTAAATAACAGGTGATCTAACGCCTGACATAATATAAAAGTAAACAATAGGTTGGCATGATATTAATACTAAACAACAGGTCACCTAACGCCTGACATGATATATGGAAAAAACAGCATGTCATTTACCGCAAGACATGATAAATGGACTAAACAACTGGTCATTTACCGCGTGGCATGATATATGGACTAAAAAACTGGTAATTTACCGCCTGACATGATATATGGACTAAATAACTGGTCATCTACCGGCTAACATGATATATGGACTAAATAACTGGTCATTTACCGCCTGACATGATAAATGGACTAAACATTTGGTCATCTACCGCCTGACCTAATAAATGGACTAAACAACTGATCATTAATAGCCTGACATATCATACGGAATAACTAACAGGTCATCTACTGCCTGACATGATATAAGGACAACACAACTGGTCATTTACCGCCTGACATGATATATGGACTAAACAACTGGTCATTTACCGCCTGACATAATATACGTATTACACAACTGGTCATTTACCGCCTAGCATGATATATGGACTACTGGTCATTTACCGTCTGACATGATATATGGACTAAATCACAGGTCATCTACCGCCTGACATGATATATGGACTAAACAACCGGACATTTACCGCCTGATATAATATACCTGACCTTGCTATACGGACTAAATAACATGTCATCTACAGCCTGACATGATATATGGACAAAACCAACTGGTCATTTATCGCCTGACGTGATATATCACTAAACAAGCTGGTCATTTACCGCCTCATATGTTATATGGATTAAACAACTGGTCATTTAACGCCTGACATAATATATTGGATCTAAAATAACATGTGATCTAACGCCTGACATAGTACAAAAATAAACAACAGGTCATTCACCGCTTGGCATGATATTAGCACTAAACTACAGGTAATCTACCGACTGACATGATATATGGACTAAACAACTGGTCTATTACCGCTCTGACAGTATATATGGATCTAAACATCTGGTCATTTACCGCCTGACATCATATATGGACTAAACAACAGGTCATCTACCGCCTGACATGTTATATAGACTAAACAACTCGTCATTGTACCGCCTGACATACTATATATACTAAATAACTGGTGATCTAATCGCCTGACATAATATAAAAGTAAACAATAGGTTGGCATGATATTAATACTAAACAACAGGTCACCTAACGCCTGACATGATATATGGAAAAAACAGCATGTCATTTACCTCAAGACATGATAAATGGACTAAACAACTGGTCATTTACCGACGTGACATGATATATGGACCTAAAAAACTGGTAATTTACCGCCTGACATGATATATGGACTAAATAATCTGGTCATCTACCGGCTAACATGATATATGGACTAAATAACTGGTCATTTACCGACCTGACATGAGAAATGGACTAAACATCTGGTCATCTACCGCCTGACCTAATAAATGGACTAAACAAACTGATCATTAATAGCCTGACATATCATACGGAATAACTAACAGGTCATCTACTGCCTGACATGATATAAGGACAACACAACTGGTCATTTACCGCCTGAGCATGATATATGGACTAAACAACTAGTCATTTACGGCCTGAGATGATATATGGATAAATAACTGGTCATTTACCGTCTGACATGACAAATGGACTAAACACTAGACATTTACCGTCTGAGATGATTAAATGGTCTAAACATCTGGTCATCTACCGCCTGACATGATATATGGACTAAATAACAGGTCATCTACCCCCTGACATAATATATGGACTAAACAACTGGTCATTTACCGCCTGACATGATATATGGAATAAACAACAAGTCATCTACAGCCTGACATGATATATGGACTAAATAACAGGTCATCCATGACCTGAAATGATGTATGGACTAAACAACTGGTCATTTACTGCCTGACATGATATAATGGACTAAAACAAAGCTGGTCATTTACCGCCTTACATGATATATGCACTAAATAACATGTCATCTACTGCCTGACATGATATATGGACTAACTAACTGGTCATTTACCGCCTGACATGATATATGGACTAAATAACTGGTCATTTACCCCCTAACATGATATATGTACTAAATAACAGGTCATCTACCGACTGACATAATATATGGACTAAACAACTTGTCATTTACCCCCTGACAGGATGTATGGACGATCCAACTGGTCATTTACCACATGACATGACATATTGACTAAACAACTGGTCGTTTACCGCCTAACATGATATATGGACTAAAATGACAAGTCATCTACGACCTGACATAATATAGATGGACTAAACAACTTTTCGTTTACCACCTGACATGATATATGGACTAAACAGGTCATTTTACCGGAAAACATGATATATGGACTAAAAAACAGGCCATATACCGCCTGATATAATAAACGGACTAAACAACTATTCATGTATCGCCTGACTTAATATATGGACTACACAGCAGGTCATTTACCGCATGACATGATATATGGACTAAACAACTGGTCATTTACCGCCTGAACATAATACACGTTTATAAACAACTGGTCATTTACCGCCTAGCATGATATATGGACTACTGGTCATTTACCGTCTGACATGATAAATGGACTAAATCACAGGTCATCTTCCGCCTGACATGATATATGGACTAAACAACTGGACATTTACCGCCTGATATAATATATGGACTAAACATCTGGTCATTTACCGCCTGACTTGCTATACGGACTAAATAACATGTCATCTTACAGCCTGACATGATATATGACTAACCAACTGGTCATTTACCGCCAGACGTGATATATCACTAAACAACTGGTCATTTACTGCCTCATATGTTATATGGATTAAACAACTGGTCATTTACCGCCTGACATAATATATGGACTAAACTAACATGTGATCTAACGCCTGACATAATACAAACATAAACAACAGGTCATTCACCGCTTGGCCTGATATTAGCACTAAACTACAGTAATCTACCGCCTGACATGATATATGGACTAAACAACTGGTCTATTACCGCCTGACATGATATATGGACTAAACATCTGGTCATTTACCGCCTGACATCATATATGGACTAAACAACAGGTCATCTACCGCCTGACATGATATTATAGACTAAACAACTGGTCATTTTACCGCCTGACATACTATATGACTAAATAACAGGTGATCTAACGCCTGACATAATATAAAAGTAAACAATAGGTTGGCATGATATTAATACTGAACAACAGTCACCTAACGCCTGACATGATATATGGTCTAAACAGCATGTCATTTACCGGAAGACATGACAAATGGACTAAACAACTGGTCATTTACGCCCTGACATGATATATGGACTAAACAACTGGTCATTTTACCGCGCCTGACATAATATATGGACTAAATAACAGGTGATCTAACTCCTGACATAATATAAATATAAACAACAGGTCATCTACCGCTTGGCATGATATTAGTACTAAACAACAAGTCATCTACCGCCTGACATGATTATAGACTAAACAACTGGTCATTTACCGCCTGACATACTATATAGACTAAATAACAGGTGAGTCTAACGCCTGAGACTTAATATAAAAGTAAACAATAGGTTGGCATGATATTAATACTGAACAACAGGTCACCTAACGCCTGACATGATATATGGTCTAAACAGCATGTCATTTACCGCAAGACATGATAAATGGACTAAACAACTGGTCATTTACCGCCTGACATGATATATGGACTAAACAACTGGTCATTTACCGCCTGACATAATATATGGACTAAATAACAGGTGATCTAACTCCTGACATAATATAAATATAAACAACAGGTCATCTACCGCTTGGCATGATATTAGTACTAAACAACAGGTTATCTACCGCCTTCCATGATATATGGACTAAACAGGAGGTCATTTACCGCCTGTCAATAAAAATGTACTAAACAACTGGTCATTTACCGCCTGACATGATATATGGACTAAACAACAGGTCATCTACCTCCTGACATAATATATGGACTAAACTACTGGTCATTTACCGCCTGGCTTGATATATGGACTAAACAACTGGTCATTTACCGCCTGACATGATATATGGACTAAATAACAGGTCATTTACCGCCTGACAGGGTATATGGAGTAAATAACAGGTCATCTACCGCCTGACATAATATATGGACTAAACAACTGGTCATTTACCGCCTAGCATTATATATGGACTACATAACTGGTGATTTACCGCCTGACATATTATATGGACTAAACAACAGGTCATCTTCCGCCTGACATGATATATGGACTAAACTACTGGTCATTTACCGCCTGGCTTGATATATGGACTTAACAACTGGTCATTTACCGCCTGACATGATATATGGACTAAATAACAGGTCATTTACCGCCTGAAAATATATATGGTCTAAACAACAGGTCATCTACCGACTGACATAATTTATGGACTAAACAACTGGTCATTTACCGCCTGGCATGATATATGGACTACATAACTGGTCATTTACCGCCTGACATAGTATATGGACTAAACAACAGGTCAACAACCGCCTGACATGATAATTATATGGACTAAATATCTGGTCATGTACCGCCTGACATGTTATATGGACTAAACAACAGGTCAACAACCGCCTGACATGATAATTATATGGACTAAATATCTGGTCATGTACCGCCTGACATGTTATATGGACTAAATAACTGGTCATTTACCGCCTGACATGATATATGGACTAAATAACAGGTCAACTACCGCCTGACATAATATATGGACTAAATAACAGGTCATCAACCGCCATACAAAATATATGGACTAAACAACTGGTCATTTACTGCATATTTCAATATAAGGATTAATAAATGTCATTTACCGCCTGACATAATATATAAACGAAATAACATCTAGAGCCTGATATAATATATGGACTAAAGAGCAGGTCACGATAATATAAGGAATAAATAACAGGTCATCTTCCGCATATAATAATATAATAAATAACAGATCATCTACTGCCTGACATAATATATGTACTAAATAGCAGGTCATCTACCGCCTGACATATTATATGGACTAAACAACAGGTCATCTACCGCCTGACATGTTATATGGATTAAATAACAGGTCATCTACCGCCTGACATAATATATGGACTAAATAACACGTCATCTACCGCCTGATATAATATATGGGCTAAATAACAGGTGATGATATTATAAGGACTGAATAACTGCTCATGTACCGTCTGACATAATATAAGGTCTAAACAACAGGTCGTGATAATATAAAAAACTAAATAACAGGTCATGCACAGTATATGATAATATAAGGACTAAATAGCAGGTCTTCTACCGCATGGCATACTATAATTACTACACAACAGGTCATCTATCGCATATAATGTTATAAGGAATAAATAGCAGGTCTTTTACGGCCTGACATAATATAAGGACTAAATAATAAGTCATCTACTGCAAATAATAATATATGGACTAAAGAACAGGCTGTCGACCGCTTAACATAATATATGGACTAAACAACCGGCTATCGGCCGCTTGACAAAATCTAAGGAGTAATAGGTCATCTAACGACTGACATAATGTAAGTACTACACAACAGGTAATCTGCCTCTTGGCGTAGTACAACAGGTCATATGCCTCTTGGCATATAGCAGTAACGTTTCTGACTCCTGACATAATATGCAGACTAAACAACCGGTCGTCTGCCATTTGAGATAAAACAATACGTCATCTGCCGCTTGACATAATATTGACGAAACAACAGGTAATCTCCTTTTGACATAAAACAACAGATCATCTGTCGATTGACATATATTAACACCTCATCTGCCGCCTGACATAAAACAACAGGTAATCTCCTTTGGCATAAAACAACAGGAGATCTGCCGCATGACATATATCTACAGGTCTTCTGCCGATTGACATAGCACAAACGTCATTTGGCGCTTGACATAATAGTGACGAAACATCATGTAATCTCCGTTTGAGATAAAACATAATAGTCATCTGCCGCTTGACATAATAGTGACTAAGCAACAGGTAATCTCCGTTTGAGACAAAACAATACGTCATCTGCCGCTTGACATAATAGTGACGAAACAACATGTAATCTTCGATTGATATAAAACAACAGTGCGTCTGACCATGACATAGAACTACAGGTCACCTACCGATTTACATAGAACAACAAGTCATCTGGCGCTTGGCATAATAGTGACGAAACCACAGTTAACCTCCGTTTGACATAAAATAACAGGTCACCTGCCAATTGACATAGAACAACACGTCATCTTGCGCCTGACATAATAGTGACGAAACAACAGGTAATCTCCGTTTGAGATAAAACATAATAGTCCGGAAACAGCAGGCAATCTTCGTTTGAGACAAAACAATACGTCATCTGCCGCTTGACATAATAGTGACGAAACAACAGGTAATCTCCGTTTGAGATAAAATAATACATCATCTGGCGCTTGACATAAAAGTGACGAAACAACATGTAATCTCCGTTTGACATAACACAATAGGACGTTTTCCGGATAACATAGAACTGTAGGACATCTGTCGATTGGCATAGAACACCAAGTCATCTGGCGCTTGACATAATAGTGACGAAACCACAGGTAACCTCCGTTTGACATAAAACAACAGGTCACCTGCCAGTATATTGCTAGTATATTTACAATCATTGGGTAATATGGGATAAGGCGGAGGTTCACAGTTAGTTCATCATGGAGGACTATGCCAGGTTGTGTGCACACACTTTACTCGTACTAGAAAACTTACAGTGTCCAATGCCATGTTGTGTGTACATATATGACGGCAGAAGAATGTACTAGGAAACGTACAGTGTCCAATGCCAGGTTGTGTGCACAAATATTACGGCAGATGCATGTACTAGGAAACGTACACTGTCCAATGTCAGACTGTGTGCACAAATAATACGACATATGCATGTACTGGTAAACGTAAAGTGTCCAATGCCAGGTTGTGTGCACAATCATTACGGCAGATGTATGTACTAGGAAACTTCAGGGTCAGTATATTAGTATTTGAAATCTGATTCAGACATAGTGAGACTCCACTAACTTACTCAGACGTAATATTTGTCCAAATAAAGGTTTCCGGGAAATTAACTCGCACATGTTGGACCACCTGTAGTCCAATTGATCCCGGTGCCTGTGTCGGAAATACCCCAGGTGCTGGAGTCTGTATCATATTTGGTGGGAACGTCATACCGGGTGCTACGGGCGGGATCATTCCAGGTACAAACGTTGGAAACATTCCAGGTCCAGGAGCTGCGGTCGAGACCTTTCCAGGAGCAAAAGTTGGAGGACCTGTATGAGAAGAGATGTAACATATTAAACCTTTGTTACTGCCAGTGGTGTTCTTTAACTGTCATTAATGACTCATGGTATGTGGGCGAAATTGTTTCCTGAATACAAGATTTTAATGTGAAATATACACAATATATAATATATGTTAAATATACATAATAATTAATATTAGCTACTGATTTCCAATGATCAAGTATTGAAGACTATATCCCGATGGAACCCGACCGTTTAAATGCTCGATGGATACATTTTACGGCATACATTGTGTGGACCATTTGACTGGGTTATAATTTCTTTTAATAAATATAATTATTGCAATTATTGCGTGCAAAATGAAACACAGTCATTTTTCCAAGTGAAAATCTCAGAGCAACTATTCATTCTTACCTTACCTTGCGCAAGTATGAAAAGCATTACAGAGAGGGTTTCTTTCGGAAGCCAAATAAATCTTACGAGGCTGAATTGTCGTAATTGATAATTGTACCTAAGCAGAAATGTGGGTGTGATAGAAATAGGCAATTATAGCATTTTTCAGTACTATAAACATGTGTCTTCTTTTTTCAAGTCTGCCACCAGAAAAGGTAAAATTGTAATAACGAAATTTGCCCGCGACAATATTATCTGTATATGGTAGCTAATTTCTGAGATGTCATCTTGTCGTCTTGGTGTGTCGACGCCACGCACAAAAACGACAAAACAGAGGGGAGCCAAGACGAAAAGACGACAAAACGACGGATTTCATGCGCCAATACGACATTTGAAAGGCGCCAAGATGGCAAAAAAATGTGGCCTGTTGTCGTCTTTGTTGCCGTCTTTTCGCGTGGCGATTTGTCGGCGGGCGTGGCGACAAGACAACATCATGCTGTTTTGTCGTCTTTTCGCGTGGCGTAAAACGACATGGAAGAAATCAGCCACCATATATGTATGTTACTTACCAAAAAGGTCACAAAAAATATAACACAGATTGTGTAAATGTCAGCTTTTGATTTCTAGTATCAACAATAATTAAATTACCTCCCTTTATCATTTCCATATCATCTATAAAACATTATTGCTTGGCAAATTTGAAACTGTTTAATGGGTATTTAGTTCTCACTTCAGGGTGCTTACAAACATCCAAAATTGATTTATTAAAACGCTGTTTAAGATTGTTTATGCCCTCAAAAACTGGCCTATGGAAATACCATCAAAAATGTCGAACGTTTCCTTTTTGTTCAGTATGCAAATTGTTTTGTTTTATAAGTAAAAGCAATTGATAGATAAACTTCATTTCAACAAGCATGGATCGGTTAGCACGAATTCCAAACTCTTACACATACATTTTATGAATATTAGTGCTAAACATGCAGCATAATCCTTTCTTTAGACGGGTGCGTGATACGGATTGCTTTAAGGCGGATATAAAATAGACCAAACATAAATATTGTTTTTAAATTTTGCGGTATAGTACTAGTTGCATTATCAAAACTTCGTAATATGTACTAAGGCCTAAAATCAGCGTTTGAACAACTTCATGTCGGTTGATATTTAATTTAGTCACGCTGACGTCATCGGGATTATAGTACTGCTAAATGTTAACATTCCGCTGAATAGTAAAACTCCAGCTAAATGTTAAAATATAAAAAAAAATTATGGTTAGCCCATTTGGTGGAATTCAAGTGAAAACAAAGCACCCATGCCCTTAACAAGTGATTCACAATTGCTCTGAATCGTACACCTGATGACGTTTACAAAGATGAAATCATTGTCAAACAAGCTTTAAAGATGAAACAATTGCCAAACAAGCTTATAATTTCATAACTGAAGGTGAACACACAGGCGATGGCGCCCCGTCGCAATGTCCCGCGCGCGCCTTGAAGAGTTAGGCAAAGTACCTGTATCTATGGTTAAAGGATGAAGCTCTCGACTGTTTCCAATTTATGATCCAGGGGCTATGTCCCAAAGGGTGGGGATGGACCACAGGGACAATGCTGGTTGGATAGTTGTATCCGTCTGCTCATGTCCATTAAGTGTATATGTGGTTATAGGGTGGAGAACGGTTTCCAAGTTATGACTCAGGGCCTATTTACCAAGGGATTGGAACAGATCCCGGGCCGATGCTGGTAGGAAGGCTGTATCCAACAATTTATGCCAGGAACATATATGCATGGTTATAGGGTGGTTATCTCAACGGTTTCTAAGTTATCACCCAGGTGCTATGTCCCAAAAGGTGGAGATGCACCACAGGGCAAATGCTGGTTCGATGGTTCTATCCGTCTGTTCGTGTCCATTAAGTGCATATACGCTTATAGAGTGGATATCTCAACGGTTTCCCAGCTATGACACAGTGTTTATTTCCCCATGGGTGGGGACAGACCCCGGGCAGATGCTGGTTTGAAGGTGGTATACATCTGTTCATGCTCAATAAGTGTATATATGGTTATAGGGCAGTAATCTCAACAGTTCCCAAGTCATGGCCGAGGGAATATGGTGACAGACCCCATAGCCGCTGCTGATTTGGTGGTTCTATTCATCTGTTCATGCCCAGTAGTGTATGTATGGTTATAGGGTGGGATCTAAACGGTTTCCAAGTTATGACCTATGTAGCTATGTTCCCAAAAGGTGAGAAGACTCCGGGGCCGATGCCGGTTGAAGGCTGGTATCTGCTGTTCATGCTCTTTTTAGTGTCAAACTGCGGAAATAAAATAGTCTAAGATTTACCCTAATATAATACCATTTAACATATAAGACCCCTGGGGTGGGGCCAAATTTGATCCCATCGTCTCGATTTGAACACACTTGATAGAGAACCCCTTACGCATATGGTAAATGCAAAATATTAAACCTCTCGCTCCTGTAGTTTCAGAAAAGAAGATTGTTTTGAATATTCTCCTGTATAACTCCTTGTAAAACTGTGACCCCGGGGAAGAGCCAGATTTGACCCCAGGATCATCATTTGAACAATCATGGTAGAGGGCCATCAGCTGATGTAACATGCAATATATGAGAACTATATGCCTTGTGATTTTGGAGACAAAAATTCAAGATGTTCCCAATATGTCTTTGTAAAGCTTGCACAATTTCCTTATACAAACTTTGGATCCCCGGGACAGAGCCATTTTTGAATGTCGGATCGAAAAAAATATTCCGTAAGGTCCTAGCCCACTCTGGAGATTCCATGGGAAATTTGCTTAAAATTGGCTTAACGGTTTGAGAAACTGCCGCTTACGGACGCCAACGCCAATCCACACACCGACCATAGATCTAAAATAAGTCAGAAAAATGTATTTACTGAACCAATGAACAAAAGTCCCCGCCCCATCACACACACATACACACCCACACACCGACACACACCTTAAAAATAATCTCTTATTGGATTTGAACCCTCGAAACAACAATGAGCAAAAAAACAAAAACACAAAATATGATAATAATAATAATAATAAAAAGTGGTATAAAAAAATGTCACCAAGGAGATTTGAACCCACGACCCCAAGAACTCGTCCAGGATCTTATGGAGAAGCAACTTCAAAGGCAGAATTACAAGCAATCAAATCTGACAGATTAAAAAAAACGTCCGAGTTTTGTAGAGATTTAACTACTGTGTAAGTTTGGGTACGATACGATAAAAACATGCGGGGACTAGAGTGCCCACAAGGCAACATTATATACTTTTATATATATAACTTACATATTTTGAAAAACCGATCTCTAAAGACACAATATGAACGGCTTATACCAGCCAAGCCAAAACCGGAAGCTCGAATTAAAAGTTACCAACTCATAATTATCAAATGCTAATCCAACATTAGTTTCACTTTTCGAATATGCCTGATTGTTCACAGGGGCAGACAAGCCAGCTGGGTTACACGATTTGATTAATATACTAGTTCCTTGGCGAGGCAGGATAAGTATAATACTCACAGCCTATCTGTCGTTTGATGTGAGAATAACCAAAGCTGTATACATCTGATATTATTGCTAAGCCATTTGTCTGAAAAGAAATAACAATACAGTAAACAATGTAGTGTGATGTCCGTTACCATATACCTCTTTAAGCAAGAATAACTGAAGCAACGTACATCCGAAATATTCAAATACGTCTAACAGGAAAAACAATACAGTAAACGAATTTTCCTAAGGCAAGTATAACCGAATCAGCCATTTAAACAACAAGATGGATTTTTCTTAAAAGTTGTATTTCTGTGCTTTTTCTTGAAAGAGAACAAGTGTTCGAAAATTTGAAGAAGAGTTACTATTTATGTAATATTTAATTAACTTTCCTTTTGAAAGACAATACAGATATGAATATAACCAAATCGCAATGTTTAAATTGCAGACGTCTCTGCTTCCGATTATGTAGGTCTACTAAGCTCCACCCTCACCCCGACCAAGCCCTCTCCCTCACAACAAATGAGGTTCAGAGAATCATATTAACGCTAAATATAGTTTTTCACATTATTTACCTTAAAGGGGAACGCATGGAATCAACTAAAAACACACAAGAGAGAAAAGTAGAAGACTCGTTTTAATTTAGTCTGTTCGTTAGAGGTAATATAATCGGCATCACCTCTCACGTTCCCTAGTACCGGCTTAAGCGATATACTAAGTCACGCATTTGGATGTGTACATGTTTGTCCATAAATGAGCGTTCAAACAGGACAGCTCATCTAACTTTGAAATATGCAATGTGCTTTTTAGAAAGGATAAACCATAATTATAGCATACGCGTTTACAACCTGTTTACCACAATATACATGTATTGCACCATCAAGGGGAAATCTCTAACAACAAAGTCAACATCCAAAGAAATAACCAACTGATACGCCTTAACGTTGTTGTAAATATATATAAAATACATAACAATTAGAAACACCTCAGGATTTATCAAGAATTGTACTGAACCGTCACAACCGCCGAAGAGAAAATCCCGAGGGACGAAATTTTAGCACCTATATCTTCCTTTTAACGAGTTTCAGAAGGCACAATCGTTTAATCTCGCGAGGTTGTCCAGTCACCATAAAAGCGAAAGGTGAAGTGTTGTGACTGGCTGTAGAGGGCTCGATTACTAATGTCTAGTCACCACACAAGAGAAAGGTGAAGCGTTGTGACTGGCTGTAGACATGTTAGAGGGGTCGATTACTAATAGTGAATTGCGTTACAATACTAAAGTTTCGTATCTTTTTCTGTAATTGTGGAATTTTGTGACAATTATTTCCATGTACTAAACATTTTTGAGTTGCACTTAAGAATAGAGGGATAGCAAGTATGTCTATTGTTAAATGTATTAAGATTAACTGGTTGTCGAATTTTAAATCGATTTAGTATATATATACATAAGGTCAATTGGACAGAAGGTGCATTTTTAAAATTGATTTACTGCCAGGAATATGGACAACAGAAGCAGAATGAAGATAAAACCGTGAAACATTGATCACTAATTTATGCATAAAGGTACTAGAATTTTCTTGGTGTAGATAAGCAGTAGATACGCCGGCCCCAGTGGATTTTGTATGCTTGAATAACTAATCAATATTCCCATATATTGCTTTTTCATATGACAACCTCTTGCAGATTAAATACATTATGCGGCTGGGTCTCTACCGATCAATTTATATACGGGTTGTATACCGGAAACAGTGCTTACATTTCGAAGGATGCCGCCAGGTGTATGTTGAGTATAGAAGTTGGATGTCGGAGCGCTGGCGGACTTCAAAGCAGATACAACCTAAAAGAGATGACATAATGAGTATAATAATACTGTTGTATAGCAAAAGGGCTGCGGTTGCTAATACTGCTTCTGGATTTATTTAATATTGCTTATACGTTCAATGCAACACACAAACACGCACGTACGCACGCACGTACGCACACACATACATACACAAACACATTTTAGTAGTAGTAGTAGTAGTAGTAGTAGTAGTAGTAATAGTAGTAGTAGTGGTGGTGGTGGTGGTAATAGTAGTAGTAGTAGTAGTAGTAGTAGTAGTAGTAGTAGTAGCAGCAGCAGCAGCAGCAGTAGTAGTAGTAGTAGTAGTAGTAGTAATGCGTATAGATTGTATGATTGTACTTTTACATTCAAATTCTAAATAAATGATATGCCACTAATGTTTGGGTGTTATTAAAGTTAACACAAAAACAAATGACATATTATGCTGAATATAGGGTATGTGTTTAATTCTATACTTACATCTCCCTGTTCAATGTCGTTGCCTTTTTTCATCAAAAGAACACTCTGGTCTACAGCCAACAGATTGACCATCGATTTTGGGTCTGTTTGGATACGAAGGCTGATCGCATTGCCAGGCTCGGCCGTGGTAGCGTTAAAATTAAGACTTACCTGTAAAATATATAATATGGTTATATGTGGATAAAATGTGACGGCCAGACCGGAGTTCGAATCGAAACCCTAGAAATACTGTTCAAACACTTAAGCCACCGCCGCGGTTTATGACCATTATGGCACCAAATGGGGAGATATAAGCTTTTGACCTATAAATAAATATTTATGACCAGATTTAAGTTTATGATCTATCTAAACAAATAATCAGTTGTATGTGAAGGAACTATATGTACTCATTGATCAGATATAAGAGTAGGACGCAACGACCAGACATAAGTATGACATTTTTGTAATTAATAGACCAGATATAAGTGACGGACCTATTAGTACTCAATGACCAGGTATTATAAATGTATGACAGATTAGTACTCGATGACCTATTTGTACATCATGATCAAATATAAATGCAGGACCTATTATTACCAAATTACCATATATTATTATATCAATTGGGTATCCTGCAACTATAGTGAAGCGAAAAAAAAACGCAACTCGGGCATTTCCGCTATATATTGTCTATACTGCATACTTAAGTCCACATAATATTCCAAAGATATCCGAAGATGTTTTGTAAACATTTTGCAGTTAGTAAGAGAAAGGACACAACTGTGATGTTGCAGAGTTTGCAAACTTTTGCCTACTAAGTTTGCTCACATGTTTGAGCCAAACGCGTACTCAGTAATGAAACTTTTAAGGAATACTATTTGCTCTTTGTCTTTGTTCCGAAAGGAATGGTCTTAAGTAGCCATGTACCATTTGATTAACAGTATAATATAATACAACAGTAGCATATTGCACATAAAAAATATATCGGACATTCCCGAGTTGCGTTTCTTTTTCGCTTCAGTATATGTATTACTGTATGCATGTTATTGGTAAAACATGAACTGCTATTAATAAATCGCATCCGTGGCCGGAATAGCGAAGACGATGGGTCTAAAACTGTATCGCCTCTCACCGCTGCGTTTTCGAATCCCACTGGGAGCTCAAATTATTAAGTGAGAAAATGTCGACGGGGGTATACAGCACTAGTTTTAACCAGGAACACCGTTCCAACAAACAAACAAAGCTATTAATAAACGATAAGTTTGCTTAATCTCCAATTAATAATGTACGAGTAAGAACAAAACGACCTCCTATTATTTGAAAATTATTTTTACAAAAGTAACACATATTATTTGCATTGGTACAGACATACCAGAACTATTCCATTATGACCTATTGTACATCACTATGCCTTGCACAACAGGTTAGAGAAACTCCACTTTGCGGAGAATCAAAATTTCGTCTGTGTTGTACTGTCTTGACCTTTCTCGCCCCGTTGAAAACGACAAGCGTCTACCTGGACATGATCAATTTACAGCCCATCAAGACCCTGATCAAACGTGACCTTTTGAGAGCATGCTTGATCAGTTCCGATTGGCCCGAGATTGCCAGCGTGTAACTGTTGGCCAGATTGATCTGACAAAAAAGCATGTCAAACATTTGCTCTGCCCTCATTGTTTTAGATTTATATAAATTCATTTCGTGTCGCGTAGTGAAATGAAACATTACTTTTTCGAACGAATTGGGTAGCGAGGACAACATTGAAATTAAGGTGGGTTGGAGCGGTGTGCCTTGATAGATATTGAGTACATAAACATGGTGTTCAATGGGATATGATTTTTTTCTTAGTGAAAAAATACCGCAACTCTCACGATTTTCTGTAATAAGCTTTCTGGATGATGAAAATACACATATTTAGATCTTATATAGGAACTATGAGCTTTTGCAACATTAATTTAGGCAGGCACTGTAGGTAGACGTGTAATATAAACGGATCCTTTTGGCTCTTGGAATTATGGGGTAAAAAGTAGTCCGGTCAGGTGATTTGCATATATATAGCTAGGGACCAAAACCCAGGTTTTAGGACCCAATCTGGACACGCCGGACAAAAGCACCAAACTTTCCTCAAATGTGTGTTTTATATTTCTATGTATTATTAAAAGGGTCCCTAAATGTATTAGGATTATATGTACACCGAATTACCGCACCGCGGATGATGTCCTGAATAATCAGGAAAGCACCTGCCAAATATCAGTGATGAATTTGAAAAATTCAAAATGACGTCAGTATGACCAGCCCTTTTTACGATTTTGACATTTCATCTGGCTGTGTACATAAAAATCCACAAAAAATCCACAAAAGCCACACAAAATATGATGTACACAAACAATACTAGTAAGTCGAGTCCGATGTACATTTTTTACACCGCGTATAGGTAGTTACACGCATTTCCCCCAGCCGTGTCAAAATTGATTGACAGTAGCGTCTCACCAGGCGAACCGTCGATCTAGGTCAGTGGGTGCGGAAATGCCTGTGATGTCGCTACCGACTTCGCTTGTCACAAAATGGGGAAACTCTAACCTGCTGTGCAAGGCGTAGTAATATCTAAACTTAACAAATTGGTAAAAACTACCAGAATAATTCATTACCTTATAGATAAAAATGACATATCAGTGTATGGCACACATTGACATATCAGTGTATGGCACACATGTAAAATCGGTACGCAGCGAGCAGATGATTGTATGGCATGTTGGCACATGAAAGCATGACCTAACACATAAATGAATTCTCAATGTGTACACATTTCTAGATAGTTATATTTGTATTAAAACGAACAGATATTAAACGAGCAGATATTAAACCCTAGCCCTTTGTGCATGCATTACAGTTACAAAACGAAAATCTCTTGACACATCTTCTTAACTAGTGGTCTAAATATCTATTAAATGTAATTCTATTATTTAAAAACTTACTTTATTTTTAAATATAGCTGAGTTTTCATTGATATTGAAGTAGATAGAATCAGCATTCCAAATGGTAGAGTTGTGGAAGAAATAAACGACCAATTGTGCATAAGGCTCCATGGCAACGCTGACCGGGAATGTAAAATTTACGGAAGTCTTGCTTTCAGACGTAACATGGCCACTGTCCACTGCCCGTCCGTTAGACATAACCTACAAAATAAAATGCGTACTGAGTATAAAATTATAATGGGTAACCAAACGTCTGTTTACTGATTCAAGACGAGTAACCAAACGTCAGTTTACTGCTTTGACACGAGTAGCCAAACGTCTGTTTACTGGTTAAAGACGAATAATCCAACGTCTGTTCACTGCTTAAAGAAGAGTAATCAAACGTCTGTTTACTGCTTCTATACGAGTAGCCAAACGTCTGTTCACTGGTTAAAGATGAATAATCAAACGTCTGTTCTCTGCTTAAAGATGAGTAATGAAACGTTAGTTCACTGATTAAAGAAGAGTAGCCAAACGTCTGTTCACTGCTTAAAAACAAGTAATCAAACGGCTGTTCACTGATTAATGACGAGTAATCAAACCTCTGTTCACAGAATAAAGATGAGTAATCAAACGTCTGTTCACTGCTTAAACACGAATAATCCAACGTCTGTTCACTGCTTAAAGAAGAGTAATCAAACGTATGTTTACTGCTTCGATACGAGTAGCCAAACGTCTGCTCGCTGCTTAAAGATAAGTAATGAAACGTCTGTTCACTGATTAAAGACGAGTAACCAAACGTCTGTTTACTGCTTAAAAACAAGTAATCAAATGTCTGTTCACTGATTAAAGACGAGTAATCAAACGTCTGTTCACTGATTAAAGACGAGTAACCAAACGTCTGTTCACTGATTAAAGACAAGTAATCAGATGTGGTCTAGTGGTAGAGCGCTGGACACATGATCCGTTGTGGGTTCGATTCCCGCCATTGCCATAATCGTTGTGTCCCTGAGCAAGACACTTTATCTGCATTGCTTAGTACTGGTTCTACTCAGGAAGACATCGAGAATGATTCAAATAAGTTCAAACAGCTTTCGTTACAATCGATGTAAAATAAATAAGTTTAAACTAAACTTCTGTTCACTGATTAAATACGAGTAATCAAACGTCTGTTCACTGATTCAAGACGAATAATCAAACGTATGTTCCCTGCTTCAAAACGAGTCATTGCGCATTGTAACATTATAAATGGGTAATTAAACTTCTGTTTACTGATTACTGCGCATTCCATATGACATTATAATTTCAAAAAAATCGAAGCTAAACTTTAATTATAACGACTATATTTATAAGAATGTGTTAAAACAATGGCGACCATCAGACATTTTCTTTTTTTAAAATACAGTGTTCATGCATTGTTGCAAAGCATAATATCAAAATACATAAAACATGCAGAAATTGCAAATGCATTTAATATCTAATAGTACAAGCATTTATAATGGCATTCACATTATTTAGCATTACAATGTACTTAAAATTAAACTTACTATATACAGCATGTTTGTCATGGGTTCCACCGACAAGATGTTAAACTCTACGTCACTGCCCACCTAATCATAAAAGTCATATATACATTTTACACACACACGAAACAAAGACTAATATATCGTTAATATTTGTCTCACTGATTGGAGTTTCACTGTATTAATTCGGCGTTCGATACATGGAAGGTAATGAAACGTAATCTGCGTTTGTTATCAAATTAATTCAAAAGTAACCTGATCGTTTCCATTGTGTTTGAATGGTATCATTTGACGTGGTTTAAAAACATACTGATTGAAATGTTACACTAAATGAATTGTATGTTCACTACTTAAATAAGTATGTTACGTGATCTGCGGTTTTTGTCAAGAAAGGTGTTTCCGATTGTTGTTACAGGTTTTCAATTGATACCGTTTCGAAAGATTCACTTTCATCCTTATCGCCCACAGTGTGACCTATTGGTGTCGACGTGCCGTAAAACACCATTCATTCGTTCACTTAAAAGATTCACCTATTGAACAGTGTCACTGTTCGGTTTGGATTGGCCGTTCGAACGTTTTCATCAAACCTTTCCATTTATGATTTATGATTCCAGCGGACTTTTTTGCCAAATATAATGAATGTATACAGTAGTGTCTAAGAATTACTGGCCTAATTGACAATCTCTTTTTTTTAAAAACGTAATGAAACTTACTGCTGCTCCAGCGGACACCATACTTATTTGCATTTCTCCTTTCTGCGTTGCACTGTATTTGTTGATATTCGATGTTGCTGTCAGCCCTTTGTAATGAATCTACACAATAAACAGTATATTACAGTCCCTATCCAGCCGACATATTTTACATCATATGTACATTATTTCTAAACCTACTGGCGATGAGATATATATATATATATAACTTACATATGTTGAGAATCCAAACTCTTTAGTCACAGTATAAACGTTTTTTTAAACCAGCCTGACAAAACCCCGAAACTGGAACGTCGAATTAAGAGTTACCATTGAAATAATAATTCATTTTAATCATATTCAATCATGGCTATTTTAAGAACCAGTTAACATTTTTGTTACTTTTAATAGGCACATATACATTATTATATGGCCTGAACACTCAGATAGAGTTTTGATACATGCTTTTGCAGTGCAATTAAGCCGTTATTTACTTTAAGAATTGATGCGGTTTTGAAGGCTAGTAGTAAATGATAAATTCCATTAAAGGCGTTAGCGGTTTATGTTAAATTGCCCATTGAATATATTTAAACGCCACTTTTTTAATGGCTAGTGTACTAAATATGCTTACCTCGAAGTGTAGAGAATCCGCATTAGCTGGAGTGTCAGTGACAAGTTTGAGAGTTCCATCATTGGTCGGAGAAAACTGTCGCTCTGGCAATGTATGTGCCCGTTGTTTGTTAACGTCATGGTCGAAATATTTGACGTATGTCAACAATTTGATATCCTGGTCTACTGAAAAGATCGGCCTGCCGTCAGCCTGTGTAATCGTGGCCTAAAAGTAGAGTAAATATTTGTATATATGTCCCTCCCATATTTACATTTAAAATATTTACATGTACTTACCTTTTCAGACCATATGTGATCCACTTCTCCAGAAACGGGATTGTAAGTCTAGAACCAGCCGCACCAGAAAGCCTGTATCAGTTAGTGCTTTAAGTGTCCATGTACTTTGAGGCATGCTATTGCTCAACATCTACTGTTGATCTTTCATCTGCCATACCGTACAGTTCCAATTAGTCCAGACTCCATTGTACCTATACCTTTAGGACGTCATACTGGTTTGATGGCGGAGGGACTATAAACCTTACACACACACACACACACACACACACACACGCACACGCACACATATGCCGTATAGGTGTATAACATATAGCTCCGAGGTGTAGTACACTATAGTCCATTATTATGCAAGGTAATCATTTCGGGGTTTTATACATGGGAAGAAACTACCCGTGTACATGGGAAGAAACTACCCGTGTATATTGTGTTTTGTTGTTGTATCTGTAGGACGTGTACATTTAAGATGCAGTGTATTATTGATGCATTGTTCAACATTCCATAAAAACAAAGACAAAATGTCTGACATATCTCATAATATCTCATTTATGGTGATTTTCAAACGGGAAACTATATTTTCTTTACAGAAATAACACTGCTGTATTACTATACTTGATTTAAAGTTGTAGCATATCATTAATGTGTGACATTTTAACATGTGCTTTCAATGAGGAAACAGTTTGTTCGTTTAATATATGTCGGGGTATTTCTTAGGTTCTTACCTAATTACACATGTTTAATGAAAAATGGTAAATCAAGCTCAAAAATACGTTCTTCAGAATTAGTGTTAACAAAGTTTTTAAGACGTTTTGTCTGATTTATCAATCATAATCTCTAGTTTATATTGCTTAGGCTTTAAAATGATCAGTTTTGATAGCTTTACTAATCGAGCTATTATTAATTTGTATAAACATTAAGTTGGCATGTTAACAACATGTTTTCAAGAACGCAATCTGCATGCAAAAAGGTAGGAATAGCATCACGTAAATAGGATGTTGTGGAAACATGTAGTGTATGACATGTAAACATGTAGTGTATGACATGTAAACTAGTATTTTTAAGAATACACAGTCGACTTGATAGCATTAATAGTTTATCAATCTTAACGTATGGCAGTACTGAGCTCGTAAACGCTACATCAATAGGTAAAATACCATCATGTTAAAGAGATTTGTTAATTCAAAACTCGAATTTAGGTGCGAAATTAGAAATATTGTTCGTATTCAATGTTCTACTGAGAACTAAAATGCATATTTAATTAAAGTCTCTTGACTGTACTTAAACTTTCGAACCCTTTGAAATGGTAAATTTTCAACGAAATATCCTTTGTTATGACAGTTTAAAACTTCGAAAAAAAGCGACATTTGTAGATTTAAGTATATGTTTCCTTACTTTACATAATTATGTCTATATCTCGGCAAACAATCGTTTGATTTACGAAAAGTGAGTACTTGTTAGCGCGTTAGAACAATTACAACACACAACCCTCCTTTAAGAAATATCTGAACAGGTTTTTTATTCTTACTAGAAATACTTATATTTACCACTTACATATGCCGTATCAAGGAGGCTAAAACACTTACATATGCCGTGTATGGAAGACCTGGCTTAAAGTAACTTGGATTGTCGCTGTTAAACTTCACGACATACGGCAATGAGTAAAACTGCGTGCTACCCGTGGCTTGTCGCGTGAGGTTGTTGATGGACTCTGTCACTATCACAGTGAGGACCACGTGGTATCCATCAAGTTTGCTGAGGAGAGGAACGTACGAGTAAGGATCAGCTTCCGTAGCAATTCTGGTCAACGGGATAGTAACGTCCACTTCTCCATTTATCTAAAATAATATTATACGGATAATTATGTTACCAGTATGTTCATAATAAGTATTCTGCAATAATAAATTAGATTCAGTTAGGCTCAATTTAAACTCTTTCAAACACTTGAGTTTATTTATTCAGGACATGAAATAAAAGACTATATCATAAGTTATACTTTACACCGTATAACAGTCAGTCTTGTACACACATTATTATACAAATAAAAATATACTGAAATATATACTCGCATAAACAACAGAGCATTCATGTTTGTTAGCACTATGTTAGTGGTCCTGCCGATGATGGTTACATAGCTTATTTTATTAAATGATCTCTTAAATAAATAGCCTGTCAACATAGTTGACCATATGACGGCTTGCAATACATCATGTTATAAAGGCTTACCTGGTCAAAAGTAAAACTATTTGCCCAAGGTGTGCATGGAAAGTTCATACAAAATAGTGTCCGAGGCTGAATTCACGTGATCCTTTCATGCAACGAGGCAGTATAAACCAGGAAGTCAATAAGCAACTATATTTTTTATGTTACATCCTTGATATTGAAGAGGTATGTACGCGCTTTAACACATACTGATGTTCACGGGATTACGAATTTATATCGCGTTAATAAGAAATACATGGTGCAAAGATTGGACGGATACGTCCTCAGTAAAGCATTATTAATTGATAATTGTTAAAATCCGCTCCAATTCACTTGTTTTAATAAGGTTAGTTCAACTTACAGTTACATTTGTTTCTACCATGACCTCGTTGGGATCGTTGCGCCATGGCTTGTTGCCGTAATCCAGGTCTGCCCTTACCAGCACGGTTCCCTCTACGGGTTTGCCGTATGTATATCTTCAATAAATAAAACGCTTTCTTTCATCAACAATGTTTGTATGTCAGTTCTTGTAGTTTTGAAATGTAAGGCTGTATTGACATAGCAACCTCAGTGTTCGATGATATGTTCATTACGCGATAAAAGATAAATAGAAAGAATATGTTTATCCAAATAAAGACGTATGCTGAAAATCTTACGAAAACGAAACCAAAAAACGCAGTTACAATTTCGTATGAAATTTTTCAATATTTGTGTTTAAAGCAATCTATTACATCTAAGTCAAATACACGTAAATACAAATGCAAACTTACTTCGCGTTAACAGTTATCTGTAGATCCTTATCCGATGTCAATACATAAGGTGGGGTCACCACATGCACGTCGAACTTCGGTAACACTTTAAAAAAAGAAAAAAAAACATGCAAATATATATACCAAAATCAAAAATATGTAAGGCAAAAAGGAAAGGTGATTATATGTTATCGCTCTAATAAATAAAAGAAAGTCCAATCACATTCCTGTTACCGATAACTCACTTCAAAGTCGATACGAAACGTCAATGTAAGTCTTATGTCTTGAGTGCGTATAAGCACTTATTTATCCTCGCTGTATTTCACTGGGCATCGGTTTAAAGTCTAATCCGAAGCATTGGTAAGGTAGGTATTAGTTTAAATATTTCGATAATTACGCCAAATTCGGTCCTGGCTGGGATTGAACGCGCGATGCCTGCGATGCTAACGCGCCACGGTGATACTTAAGTTTTATATCTATAAGTATCTTTAACCACCAGTTTCCCTATGAAATGCACATACGACACATTATAAAGCACACAACGAAAGAGAGGTGTCCTAGTTAAAATTTAGAAATATTTATTTACTAAATAAACACTATACATAGCAGACACAAATGATGATGTAACAATATACTTGTGGATATAAGCATACGTGTGACTTTTATTGGATTATGATTCCAATAAAACGGCAAAACTTAATTAATTGAGTAAATTCTTGAAGCTTAACAGGAACAGAACTTCGGTTTGTTACAACGGAATTTATAGCTTGCATACCGCTCAACGTACAGAGAACCAGAGGGTATATAAGAATCCGTCATCAGTATCCGGTGATGATCGGATACACGAGGTATAATTGTTTCTGCCGAGGCTCCGATTAAAACAGTTATACCTATCTGAACGGGATTGATTATTTTTTACGTTCTGCGTATTGACGTCGCCAACTACTAACGTCTTGCATGTTAAACACAATGTCATGCAACTGCCATTGTTGATATCAGCGTGGAACATTTATCTTCCCCCAAGTGTAAGATCCGGCTTTCCATCACACATGTAAAACGCGGATAACCTTATCCGGTATGCAAGAAATGACTGGTAATAAGCTTTGTTAAAACCTCAATATATAATGGAAATTAATGTTCACTTGCAAATTATTCACTACTGCGACGGTTTATCATATTTTCAGACTGCGTTATAATTCATGTTGCAATTTGCAAGGCCATACTAGTTTAACAACTAGTTTAACAACTTAAATTTTGTAAAAATTAATTACCGTATTCAGCGATTGTAAATGCCTTTGTTTCATATTGAATCTGAAAAAATATAGAAAATCATATATATATATATATTGCCTGTCATGCATTTCAAGACATTGTTTAAGACAGAAATGCATGAGAAACGCAGAAGCGCTAAAATTTCAGAATAAGTTTTCAACCCTGTGAGTGTGAAAAAAGAACCCAACATGAAAAGGTGCATTTGTGATTAATTTCAAAGGATCATGGCACATTGAATGACTGGTTCTAGTAAACATTTGCTATAGAATAGCTGGGAAGACAGTTGATACCTGGAAATATTTACCAGATGCCCATGTCATCATCGTAAAACCTAGCAAGAATGTATAGTGTAATGCAAATAACCAACCAGACTGCAGATCGTAGCAATTGGGCTGGATGTTGTAAATGCATTAACCATAATCATATTTATTGGTAGGCAGCTATTTGGTAGCTAACTCAGGCATGAATCTTTCCGAAATATGAGACCTGAAGGACATATAATACCATACCATTACATTAAAACATAAAACAAGTCTAAAATTAAATAGCAACTTTGCTTTGACAAGAAACCAAGGAACAGATTCAGTACATGGGCAGAAATGTATGTTTACAATGAAGCCCATGCAAAATTACGCAAAAAAAAAAAAGTGCATTGTACTCATTTTGATAGAACGTTTGCAAAATGAAAATAAAAGGAAATTATTTGAACTATTTAAAACATTTCCTAAATCGAATGATTTATTGTTAATAGAAGTTTTTTGGTTTAAACTTACAAATATGTAAATAAATATAGACGTCATTAATCTGAAAACTCAGGGGTCAAATATGTTTATCAATTGATTGAAACATAATTGCCACATACTTTACTGGCTGCTTTGGTGTTTGGCAGGTAGAATGTATTTTGCCAATATTATTTGTATATACTTTACGAAAATTACGGTATTTACTTTTGCTGAGACAGGTTATTTTATTTTTTCTGAGGCAGAGAATGGTCAAATTACATTAAAATGTACTATTAGACAAGACGGAAGACTAAACATAATATAATTATGATTTAGAAAAGGTTGAAGAAATCGACTTAAGTTATGTCTTAATAATAATTTAGTGAACAGTGCTATTGTTACTGAGTTAATGTACTAAGTTGTTGGTTTTACAAGTAGAGCTATATTTGAAACTCGCGATACACCAGTAAGGTAACCTCATATGTGTAAGAGGATACGTGTACTCGACAAACTCATTTTACCGTATAGTGGAGAAGAGTTAGCCAAAAAATTACGTTTACATTTACAATTGCGTCATCACCTTTTAAATGTAAGAATTCAAACTCGTTTTACGGATATCGTAGATTATATGTATTTGCATGAAATATTGCGCTGTGATAATTTAAAACACGTCAAAATAAAATACAATATAAAACTGACTTAGGAGCCTATCCAAATAAAATGTTTTTTGCGTCAATGGTTAAAAGCCATTGGAAAGTTTGGGATTTAATCATGAATGGTATAACAGAGAAATGAAAATATAAATATTTTTATAAACGGGTGTGAAACAGAGATTGACGAACAAGTTTATAGAAAGGTCAAATAATGGTTTAAGCCTGAACATGTTTGATTCGAAATCTAGTGTCATTATATATGACAGTTTTCAAAACAGAAATAAACATATTACTTCAAAAGCAGATCTCTCTTTCCTCTGACAATATAATGTGTTTGTATTTTGCTAAGAGGAGGCAGTATAACGAGTAAATAGCATGGTGTTACATCACATATTTTAAAAGCCTATAACTGAATTATAATAAATATATTTATATGGTGTATGTTAATATTATTAACCCACAGGATGGATGGTAAGTAAGATGATTTTGATTTGAGAGTATTTTAAAGAACACTCTTATTGTCAGGTGGGCATTTTTCAACACCGCAATTATAAAAAAACACTTAATAGAAATAAAGAAATTTATGTTTTAATGTCTGAGTGTGTTAACATCAGCAAATAAATCAAAACACGTACTGAAAACAAGACGTATAAACCAATAAACATGGCTAATGGGTTATATTAAAAAAAGAATGGCCAAACTAAATCATTAAACTTTATAAAAGTGAGATTCTAATGACACTTCCATGAAGCCCTCGGTAAACAGGGCAAGAAAGGCAGCATTTACTTAATATACATTTAATTTCCATAAAATGTCATTTCGTTATTATGATTTTTAATGAAAACGTAAATATATTCTCATGAAATCTAACTTCATCATTATAAAGGATTTACATACGCTGCGTCCCTCCAATCTATTTGTTTTCACGTGTATCATCCAATCCCCGAGTATCGGTTCTGTGTCCACGAGCATAAAGTTCTCAACCACACCATAGTCCTTGTTTGTGACATTGTACCATTGCTTTATCTTATTGCCCTTTGGATCCTAAAATAGTCAAACAAATCGATATGCATAGTTTAAACCGGTACAGTTGAAAACTATGGGTTGGTGAATATTAATGTATAGGCGCAAATCGGAAACAACCACGGCTTCTGTTACAGAAATAGTATACCGTACCTATGCTTAAGTTTATTTATCATGTTTATGTAGTTAAAATCAACTTTGAAAATGAATATAAATTTATGATGGACGGTAAACTTCTAGAAGTAAATTCAAACATGGAAATGAAAGAGACGAGTTCACAGTACGCAGACAATTAAAACATACACATTAAAGGCTAAGAGAAATAAAAAAAGATCGGACAGGGAAAGTAGCGTTCAAGGAGGACAGTGAAAATACAAAACACAGAAACAAACATGTAAGAGTTGAACAAAAAACATTTAAAATTGATATATCTATGTAGGTATGTATACGCCGATTATCGAATCGGGTGTTTTGGGATAATGGAAAAAACGGATGGGTGAAAGGAAATATAATAGTCGAGCAGGAAATGTAGCATTCAAAGACCACAGTCAACCTAACACTAGCATCGACACATACACAAATAGTGAATATACTATGTTTGGCTTACATGTTTCCTTGTAATTGTTGTTTGTTTTGTGTGCGTGTTTTGGGTTGACTGTTTTCTGTAAATGCTACATTTCTGTACTACTTTAATACCTGCTTATATATATATACTTGTATATTTGTTGCATGGAAACTGATTCACACAAAACATTTAGGGCGTATATAGATGTACTTTGAGGGCTACATTAAGGGCAGGTGTTTAATAACTGACCCATAAAGCGTTTTATAATAACTTACTGTTATAGAAACATTTAGGGCCCCAGTGAAGACGGTCATGTTGGAAAATATACCAAATGCACGGAACCTTACTGCAATGATATAATTTGTACACAAATATAATATTATAATGTAGAAGTACGTTATGCATTAGCAATGTAAAGTGTTATCGATGTTTACTCAAGTATGTAATGTGTTAGCAATTATAATGTATTTTGCCCTAAGAAATAAAGACGTAAGCGAGTATTAAAGCTTAAAACCTTTTGGCAAGCCAGGCGGATTCGAACAGTTTACTAGTGTGTAAATCACCTATAATGAAGATAAGCAACACGATTTAAGGTAGCACTTTAGGGAAATTACTTCGCAAGAACAATTTTGCAAACAATAGTGCATGCATGGATGTATACGACACAAATATTGATTTTTAATTCAGATGTTACATTTTTCCAGCTACCATTTCAAATTGTGTACAATAAAATCATTGCAAATCATCTAAGTTTCAAAAGACAGTTGTTCACAGATTTGAAGTACTCGTTCCCATAAGTCGAGCATATCCCTGTAAACATATTTCTAGTACGAATATGGATTGATATTTTGTAACATAGGGTCCAAACCTGTTTGTCCTGGCTTGTAGATGGCCTTGTCCGTTTGGATGAAGATCGCAAACTTTTCCTGAATGACGCCACTGTCGTACTGTAGGTTAACTTCCTCTATAAAGTACACCCCAGCCAGACCGTGTATAATCAGTTTGTACTGGTACTGGTACTTCAGATCCTTTGGCACCGGAATATTTACGATGCCCGGTAAACCTGTATCCAATATATTTTTTTTTCTTTTAACCATAATGTTGACAGATGTAATAACCACTGATAATAATGTCGTGAATGTACCAAACAGACACGTGTAATGTTACAGACACGTGTAATGTTCTAGTACCTTAAGGGTTATTTGTGTCCAAGCAAATGCCCACTATGATCGATGGAAACAAATGTGCTAATGGTGTAAGCCAGTTGTACAAGACGGACAACCAATATATATGTAAACCTGTTTCCAGCCCTGTGCATATATTCCGGATAAAATAACTCTTACCTTGCTTAAAGACATGCTCGACGGACGCAACTCGTTCATGCTCATTCTTTATCAGATCTATTTGCACATGCACGTCTTGGTCATTCGGAGAAAGAAAGGTAAAGCTCAACGGTAATGGTAATCCTGGTACTATAGACTTTGGAACTACGATCGTGTGGGTGCTAAACAAATAAGATTTTACATTATTAAACGTGTTATAATCGTTACATTTAGAAAGAAATATATGTTGTAACGGTTTAGCGGGGTGGAATGCAAGTTTTGGAATACAAGTGAATATTAACGACGCTTTTAACAATCTTTCAGATCACAAAGGTGTCTACTATAAGCAATAAGCTCAAAGCTCAACTTTATACAGCTGATCGTCAACACGACCTCCCGCGTGCGATGTGCAAGCTTTAACTTAAAGACACAGTACATATAACATTTCACAATAGTAGAGGTGAGGGAGGGGACAATGTGGTAGGTCTCATATTTAAACTGGAACTAATTACAAATAATAAAAACAGTTAATAATAAATAAAAGTAACAGTCCTAAATATGACATGTTTTATTACAAAGGGATAACAGGAAACAATGAATTAAAATACTGCAAACAGTTAACAGTAAAAAGATGTAACAATACCAACACTACTGAGTTTTGGATAACAGATAACATTAAAACAATACTAACATAAAGAATACATTTCGCTAATAACAGATAAAATTAAATTTACCAATAACATGTATCAGTTAATATTATTTAACAATAACAAATCACAAAATATGCATTTCGCCAATAACAGAAATAGTCATTGCCTCCCTCTGTAGAAATGCAACCAGTTGAAACGTTCAACAAATATGACATTTTCCACGTGCTATACAGCAGCTGTTTACAAGAATGACGTATTCGGTAGAACTAATGTGTCTTTCTATAACATTCGCAACATATCGTACACTGCTTCGCAGCATTACACGAATGTAATACGTATGTAATAGGTTTCCATATTGGTTACGTCATCGCACCTTAGATTCCCGCCAAACCAATTTTGCATTCGAAATCAAAGTTATCATCCAAATGTTGCAATGTTTATCAGCCGATTGCTCCATTAATAGTTTATTTACATGAAAGCAGTGATAAACCCTTCATCGACATTGTAAAAAACAAATAGTCAACGCAAATTATACATCAACACGTGTAGTCAGCGGCCATATTGTTAACATAGCAACAGTGTACTATGTTCTGTGCCGTTGCCTTCCGGCTAACAGAATACATTTTACATTGTGTTATAATCTGATAATAACAATTATACTAATATACCTGCTTATACATTGTGTTGTATTTTACATTGTACTAATATACCTCCGTATACAATGTATTGTATTGAACATTATACTAATATGCCTGCGTATACATTTTATTGCATTTAACATAATGATAATATGCCCGCTTATACATTGTGTTGTATTTAACATTATACTAATATACCTCCTTATACACTGTGTTGTATTTAACATTATACTAATATGCCTGCTTATACGTTGTACTGTATTTAACATTATACTAATATGTCTTCTTATACATTGTATTGTATTTAACATTATACTAATATGTCTGCTTCTACATTGTGTTGTATTTAACATTATACTAATATACCAGCTTATACATTGTGTTGTATTTAACATTATACTAATATGCCTGCTTATACGTTGTATTGTATTTAGCATTATACTAATATGCCTGCTTATACGTTGTATTGTATTTAACATTATAATAATATGTCTGATTATATATTGTATTGTATTTAACATTATACTAGTATGCCTGTTTATACATTTGTTGCATTTAACATTATACAAATATACATGCTTATACAGTGTGTTGTATTGACCATTATACTAATATGCCTGTTTATACATTGCATTGTATTTAACATTATACTAATATACCTGCTTATACATTGTATTGTATTCAACATTATACTAGTATGCCTGTTTATACATTGTGTTGCATTTAACATTATACAAATATACGTGCTTATACATTGTGTTGTATTTAACATTATATTGATATGCCTGCTTATATACTTTTTTGTATTTAACATTATACAAATATACCTGTATTTAACATTATACAAATATACCTGCTTATACAGTGTGTTGTATTGAACCTTATACTAATATGCCTGCTAATACATTGTGTTGTATTTAACATTATACTAATATAACTGCTTATACATTATGTTGTATTTAACATTATACTAATATGCCTGCTTATATATTGTTTTGTATTTAACATTATACAAATATACCTGCTTATACAGTGTGTTGTACTGAACCTTATACTAATATGCCTGCTTATACATTGTGTTGTATTTAACATTATACTAATACGCCTGCTTATACATTGTGTTGTTTTTAACATTATACTAATATGAATTTGTAGCGACACTTACCTTGCTTCGACAGAAATGAGAAGGGCCAACAGGCCGACCCAAGCTCCTTTCATTTTGGATTGCTTTGAAAATGTTGTGAATCTTAAATAAATATAAATAAAGACACAAGGCATGCGAAAAATAGTGTATGCTCCGTTTCAGTATATACACTCGCTACTGTTGGAACTGCTTTGACCATATAAAATGATGTTTTAAGTGTGTGTTTCGTTTAATAGTTACGTGGCACTATGCCAAAGGGAGTGGTTATAATTCTAAGTTTTTTTTATGTAATATAATACCATTACATCATATCAAAAGGGTACATCGTACTATTCCTCCGATCATATGCACAACATAGTAGACTATATTTCTATTTCGAGTATCCGGTGTTCTGATTGATTAGCTTATACATACGGTGTCCTGTTAGGGCCATGTTACCATCGCATGTTACCATCGACCATCGACCTTTGTCAATGGTCGATGGTAAGATGCGATGCTCGATGGTAAGATGCGATGGTCGATGGTCCATCGCATCTTACCATCGACCATTTGCATCTTACCATCGCATCTTACCATCGACCATCGCATCTTACCATCGCATCTTACCATCGACCATCGAATCTTACCATCGACCATTGACCTAGGTCGATGCTCGATGGTAAGATGCGATGGTAACATGGCCCTAACAGGACACCGTATATACAGGTGGCACGGTTGACCTCGGAGAGCAAAAGGTCGCGTTAATATGACAAAGGTTTCAATAAATGTTTTGTTTGTTTGTAACAGACAGAAGTCGAGCGTGTGTTACTAATTTTAATGTCTATTGCTTCGGGTTCATTACACTTCATGTTACACTTTCTGTCTTTTTTCTTTTTTTTCAATTCCAAACCCTGTATGGGGGGGGGGGGGGGGGGGGGCGGGGGGGTATCCTTCTTCTTCTTCTTTCTTTCTTTTTAATATTTCAATTATTTGTTTACTTAAAAACCTTTATTGGTGACATATGAAACCGCGACACATAGATAAGTCTTAGATTTACGGTTGTGAAAACATAAAAGTTCAGCGATAACTTTAACGTGCAGCGGGTATGGCCCTCCCTGTAATGGGATCGACGGCTTTACACTCCACTTGAAAAAAGGCATAGTTTCAAAATACCTTGCACGAGTAAACTACTGCGGGAGAATATTTTAAAAACGCACTGTGATTCGAACCCGAAACCTTTTGAAAGAGTTGCAAAGATGCTAACCAATCGGCCACCGCAACTTTTTGTATGTAAACATGTGTAGATAATGTTACTTATTAGATTTATAAGGATTTCTCAGTGACATATTTTTAATATCAGACAAAAGTGATATCGTCACACCAGTGATGATATCAATTTTCTATATCGTCACTGGTGTGACGATATCACTTTGATGGAACTACTTTTTTACCATTTTTGTATTTAATGGTCCTGTACATTGCTACTGCTTTCAACCAGCAAATAATTTTAACGGCTCATTTCAGAATCTGCCAAATGTATTCATACGCGAGGTCACCTTACAATGTTGGGGGTGGGAGTGGGGGTGGTGGGGGGAGTTAGGGGTGTTTGGGTTGTGGAGTATTTGCAATTAAATATCCCTAAAATATCGCTGATATGTATATAATAAACAGAATAATCAACAGTCTCAGTGTGACTCGAAAAATATGTCACTCGAACACGTAATTCTGTTAAAAAACTCGTACTCTTTTTTTTAACCGAATTACATGTTCTCGTAACATATTTTCCTATCACACTGAGATTGTTGATTATTCTCTCTATATATAAACGGGGTATAATTCCCCCCGAAGTCATGTTCATTGTGTCATTTTTGCCATGTTCATTAAAATTCTTAATCGTCATCCCTGTATTGTTTCATGTGCTTCTTGAGTCGTGGCAGAACACAATGCTCGTGGCTCCAGTGAAAGATGGAGTGTTTACAGTAGAATTTGCAACAACTGCAGTTCTGCAGATCAGCTCTGCAATTCTGCAGATGAGAAGGATCTATGCCCATTCTGCATATGTTTTATCTAGAAACAAATGGAGAGCGAGCCTGATCATTTCTGTTGGGGCCATATAATCATTTTGTGGTGGCGTGCCGTTAAATTCCAATTCGGCTAAACTCCGACTTCATTCCGTCCATTACATTTTTTTAAATTATCGTGCCTTTGATGGGGATGTAAACTGCTCGGTCACGTGTATCATCTGAGCACATTAAAAAACCCTAGGAATAAATTCGTTAGGAAGTTTAGGGCAGGATCCAGGATTCCTATTCAGCATTGCCTGTCTATGGGCGGCTCTAAATAACCTATATTATGTTGATGAGCCGTTAAAAACATTCAATTCAATATTCCGTCACTTCTCACTCTTCCCGACTAATATTTACATACATGCAGTCAAACAAATTGTTTTAATTTCAAAAGTATGTTCTAAAACGATGTAAAACTCCATTCAAATCAAATCAAATGAATCGTCTCCATGGCCGAATGCCTAACAATGTTTCGTTGTAAACCTTCGCCTCTCACCGCTGCGGGTTCGAATCCCACTATGAGTTTGACTTGTAAGTGAGGAAATATCGACTCTTACGGATGGCGGGAGGTGTACAGTACTGGTTCTACCTAGGAAAAGTAGGTGGTCTGCCCCCACCACAAAAAATCGATATATAACCTTACATGTGTTGAAAATGACGTAGTACACCATACAAACAAAACAAGCAAACTTTTTTAAAACGCAGTCGTCATAAGGCCCCATTTAATAAATGAATAAGTGAGTGAGCGAGCAAGAGAGTCAGCGAGCGAGCGAGAGAATGAGTGAGCCAGCCAGCCAGCCAGTCACTCAGTCAGTCAATCAGTGAATAATTAATGGTGTTTTAAGGCCCAATGTAATGAATGAATTAATTAATTAATTAACACATAAGTAGGTCATATTGTGCGCAAAACCCATGGAAGCAAAGGAAAGAAGTAAATATAAAGAAATGACATTCATGTCAACAACAAAGATGTATTTATAGTAACACGTGTTAGTTGCAACAAACAAAGCATTCAAGCAAACCTTTGTCAAGATAACGCTAAATTTTGATACGAAAGGTAAACCGTGCTGCCGCTAGGATTTTCACTGTATATAACAATTAGATACCTAATTATAGCCGTAGCTCACATTTTTCATTATTGTTCAACATCGAATTTCTTCTCTTAATTGGTATGTCGTTAAATGTAAGTAATCGTTTGTAATAATATTAGCATTATATCAAAGAAAAAAACATGCATGTTTTCACTTACCGTTTACTTTGAATAATGCTGTTAATCAGTGTCCTACTTTAAGGTCTCTAAGACGCCTCGCACAATGTCTTAAATACCAAAAATGACATACTAAACGGCCTTCGTATGCCTTTCCTTTCTTATCAATAAGATCAGAGTATGTAGGTCCATACGAAACCGTGATAGTGGCTCAGACTTGTGTAGTTGATGGAAGACAAGGTATTATTACCAAATGCAAGGACCCTACTTATCGGCGGGAATAGCTAGATTTTAGGGAGTGTCGGCACTATTGACGACATTCCCTTTGCAAACGAATTCCGGTGAACGATGTAACAGAATATAGGTGGGTTGGGATGGGGAGTCAACTTAATAATCAAAGCACTGAAAGTGCTGATGGACTTAATAATCAAAGCACTGAAAGTGCTGATGGACGGTGCCACTCAGAAAGAATTGATTCCGAAAAAAACCGGGTTTGCGTACTAAGGTGGCGAACATTGGTGCAGCATATTACTGAAATCGGATGAGGCATTACCAAAGTTATGGGACGGACGGAAGGACGGACCACAGACCTTATAACATAATATATATGTGGACAGACGGACAACGGCAATTCTATATCCCTCCGCCTAATCGGCTGGGGATAAAAAGTGAAGTTATGTAGAAATATTTAAATTTTATAAGTGTCAAAGGGGAATAATTGTAAAATGAAAATGTCAGAGAAAGTTGGTCACAAGATACGTATACATGAGACTTTCGAAAACCAATCAGATTCAATCATGCATGACAGAGTTATTGCCACTTGAATGTCTAAAAAAATAGGATTTATACAAGGACGTTTTCGGTAGCGATATAATTAAAACAGAACCGACTTCATTGAATCAGGATATAAAAAAATAAATAATAGTAATAATAAATACATGTAGTCTGATGAAACGGTATTCAGAGTTTCTATGTATTTTCTAAATTCCTTAAAGATAAATGCTTTTTAAACACAATATTGATAATGGTAATAAAATGTGATAAAATGCCATTGTTACTACGTAATAATTATAACTATTCCACTGTAATATATGTATTTATTCTCTAAATGAAGTATGTTTGTTTGTACTCTTCTCTGAAATATTTTGTGTCTTGTATGACGCCTTATTTAGACAATAAAAATGTAAATGTTATGCCAAATAAAATATTGAAATGAAATGAACTGATTTGATGAAAATATTGTATGGTTTGATAAAGAGATGTCTGTGGTATATAGTTATATAATCTCTTCTACTCGCGAATTTATGAACGGCCTTTGATAGTTACCATGATGTAATGTGATAAAAGGTTTCAATTTAATATGGTAATCGAATTACTTACTATTCAAATGTACGTACTGCACGGATTCTATTTATTATCCAATTACATCTGATATATATCTATTTCATGTATGCATGCTAATTGTTCTAATATATGATATAAATACATTAATCCACATTATCGTTTGTCGTTATATACATCCTTAATACACTGATAATATATCGATAATCTCTATTAGATTCGTTACTAAACTATTAATTGCTACTTTCGGTATTCTCCGTACTACGCACCTGCTGTTTTTGTTTTATTTCGGAATGTACGGTATGGTACGACTTTTACTCCCAACCTCATGCGGACTCTTGTTTACGTTATGAGACAAATGCGCATTAATTTGTACAGGATCAAATCCCTTCAAAACACCGTATTACTTAAAACTTAAGTTAAAATCACTTAATGTTTACCAACGTTTTAATATTTATCAATATGTTGTCAATATACGGATCTTTTGGCCGTCCAAAAATGCACATATATTACAAGTATCGTGTCAACAATCACGCTCGCTAGTTAGCGGACGATATCCTCTTCATGCTCTTAGTTAATTATATCATTACACATTAGTTTATGACCATTTCGAAGGAGAGTTAGGCAACAATAAGTTGATCGTATTTTACGACAATATATGACAATAACTGGATAATTTTTTAACTTGTATAAAAATCTATTTGATATAACGTTAGCCAAATGGGATGAAAATCGGAACCAATTTAAGTTATTGTGTACGAAAGCTGACGTTTGCCTTTTCTCAATAATCGAGGCCAATAACTCAGTAAGGCATGTGACAATTTTGCTCAGCGTTAATAGTGTCAAAGATCATATTGATATATAGCCTCATACTAAAGTGCGTGAAGATCGGAATCTGTTTATTAAAGTCATTGTGTACTCAAGGAATCTGCCTATTTGTTCAATAATCAAGGGCAATAACTCAGTAAGGTCAAAGAACATATTGATATAAAGCCTCTGACTAAATTGTGTGAAGATAGGAATCTGTTTACAAAAGGTATTGTGTACTCAAAACCTTTGCCTGTTTGTTCAATAATCAAGGGCATTAACTCTGTAAGGCAAGTGTCAATTTTGCTCTGACTTTATTTAACTTGTCAAAGGTAGGTATAAGACCTCACATCACATAATATTTGGTGAAAATCAGAAACCGTTCACTGAAGTTATTGTGCACTAAAGACATTGCTGGCATTGCTGACATTCTGCCCTGGCTCAGGACAGAACAAAATCCAAAAATGGTCCATAACTCTTGTTAAAATTAGTAAAGTGTGACGTAATGAGGTCTTGAGACTGTAGTTTGATATTTCATATAAACATACTGGTTTCATACACTGAAAGATTTTGTTTTTGTTTGCCTGGACATCTTCCAATATATTTATGTTCTATTGACTGTTTGTTATAACGGTTTGGTACGACTGGGTTACCGTAGAAAACGTACTGATGTTACGACATATTAAGTATCCCAGAAATACTTACAGTGGTTTCATATGAATATGAATATGACCCCTATTTGTTAATATAAAAAATCAGGAGTATGTCTTTTCGGTGAAACGTTGTTTTTTTTCAGATTTGGGTCCCTGTCTGTTATTAACTTGTACCATATCGGATTTAATGGGTTACTTAAAACCGGTCATCACTGTAAAACATTATCTTCGAATTAGAAGAATACAAAATGGACGAACAGTGTAACTATTTTGTTAAAAAGACGTTGATGGTTTATTACATCAAGTTTAAGTATCTAATAGGGTCCACATATAGCAACACTATTGTACACAAATAGCAAAACTAGGGTACACAAATAGCAAAACTAGGGTACACATATAGTCACATTAGGGTACACATATAGCAAAACTAGGGTACACATATAGCAGCACTAGGGTACACATATAGCCACATTAGGGTACTCATATAGCAGCACTAGGGTACACATATAGCAAAACTAGGGTACACATATAGCCACATTAGGGTACTCATATAGCAGCACTAGGGTACACATATAGCAGCACTAGGGTACACATATAACATCACTAGGCAGGGCCCTCACGCTACTTTGGGGGAAGGGGCCCGCAGCCCTCAGAAGGGGGAATTTTTGTAACTGGGGGGAATTTTTACAACAAATAAAAAACTCTGTTTGATTAACACGTTTCACTTTATTAACATACATTCGTCAACCATCTGGTTCTTTTTCTGATAAAAAAAACTCCACTTAATAACCATCAATGGCATGTTTTCATCGGAGATCCACATTAAAAGTCAACCCCTTCTCTTCTTTTTATCCCGAAAAAAAACTATTGCCCTGTCCAGTTGGGCATCTGGTTGAGTCAGTGCCCGATAATAGTTAAAACGTCCTGTGCACGATAAACAGTCTAAAACCAGTCTAATAATAATCAAAACGTCTTTTTCAAACCGGTAAACACGACATCGTGAGCATATCGTCTTGAAAATCGGATTAATTTTTTTTTTTTTGATATTTTTTTACGAATTTCTGAGGGGGAAAAATATCAATTTTTGGGGGAAAAATATCAATTTTTGGGGGAAAAAAAGATACTTTTCAGGTGGGGGACTGCCGCCGAATAACGGCGGCAGAAATGACCAAATGAGGGCCCTGCTAGGGTACACATAACATCACTAGGGTACACATATAACATCACTAGGGTACACATATAGCAACACTAGGGTACACATATAGCATCACTATGGTACACATATAACATCACTAGGGTACACATATAACATCACTAGAGTACACATATAGCAGCACTAGGGTACACATATAGCAGCACTAGGGTACACATATAGCAACACTAGGGTACACATATAGCATCACTATGGTACACATATAACATCACTAGGGTACACATATAGCAACACTAGGGTACACATATAGCATCACTATGGTACACATATAACATCACTAGAGTACACATATAGCAACACTAGAGTCCATATATAGCAGAACTAGGGTACACATATAATATCACTAGAGTACACATATAGCAACAATAGGGTACACATATAACAACACTAGGGTACGCATATATCAACACTAGTGTACGAATATAACATCACTAGGGTACGCATATAACATCACTAGGGTACGCATATAGCAACGCTATGGTACACATATAGCAACACTAGGGTACACATATAGCAACACTAGGGTACACATACAGCATCACTAGGGTACACATACAGCATCACTAAGGTACACATATAAAATCATTAGGGTACACATATTACAACACTAGGGTAAACATATAGCAACACTAGGGTACACAAATAGCAACATTATTTTACAAATATAGCAACATTATTTTACAAATATAGTATCACTAATATACACATATAGCAACACTAGGGTACACAACTTGCAACACTATAGTACACATATAGCAACACTAGCCTGGGGAAAATAGGACGTTTGGAATCAATTTGGCGTGATTTTGCCGAGATTTTGAGAGATTTTACGAGACTTTCAAAAAAAACATATTTTCATGTATACTTAATATAGAGGAACTTACATGAGTGACTGTGTATTATTGATTTTAGTGAATTACTGAAAATAAGTCATGGCTTTATTGCACAACCAGAAGCCATGTTATGTAATAAATTAATTTCTTATTTTTAACTGAGGAAATGCAGCAAATGACGTTAAAATGTATAACTGGTGCATCAGCAATTGAAGTTGTAAATTCATTAAAGTGTGCTAATCGCTAGAGGGCGCTTTAATTGTCATAATCTACTCAGACTGATATCTGAAAGTAAGACATATGCATGATACGGTCTTGGCAGGCCGAGTTTAAACTTTTAATAGAAGTTTATCAAAATAGGTTATGACCCGACCCTATCATCTGCAACGAACAGTATGCTTAGTGATTGACCCATATACAGTTCGCCACTATGAGTTCATCTTTGATTGTGCAATGAACGGCCACAATGTGAATCCTATGATATATACATGAACATATTTGTGTTGTACTTATATTGCTTATGTTATGCGTAAAATGTAACAAGAAAGGAAGTAAAACCAGCAAAACCATTTTATACATAAAATGGATCCAGTATTTCTTTAAAATCCGCTATACGAACAAAGTCCAAATAATATTAGCAAGTGTCCATTTAAGCTAAATGTCAAGTGTCCTTTCAGCCAAAGTTGTCAAGTGTACCTTTAATCCAATTTCACTTCAAGTCTTTCCTGGTTTATTAATTCATTATAGTCCAAATAATCCAACAATCCAATGTTACTAGATTTTTTTTATCCTCTCCCAATATATTTTAAGTCACATCATCCTATATTTTGTAAATTCTCAATTAAAATAATGAACTAGATACTCCATTTTGAATACTAATATTGAAACCAAACAAGAACCCCAAAAGGCTGTATATGTACCACCATAGAATGTCAGAAAATTTAGAATATTCCAGTAAGATAAACTTATTTTAAATTGCCTTAACAATCATATGATGTATCGCATGATGTAAACTATAATCTAGAAATTACAAGAATCAGCTAATTATTAGGTTCTTTTAATAGAAACAAGCTGACAGCTGAATCAATAAACATGGTACACTTATATGGCATTAAATACATGAGGGTAACACTTTCCCCATTAAAGAAAAAATAGTGATTTATGTAATAAAGCATTCTTTTGAAAAATATATAAGAAGAAATGTAATAATGTAATAACATTTCTGTTTCAGTACATATGCCAAAGCATATAATATAAAATGACATTGTTTTCTAATTAAGAGTCAACATATATATTGTATAACAATACGTTACGTTTAAATATACAAACGTATTTTACACACGGGATGATGCGACAGCAATCCAATTATCATTTTCTCTGATATGTCTAATTTCAATATTGTATTCTTGCAACATTAAACTCCACCTCAATAGTCTTGGATTTTTATTTTTCATTGTATTAATACTTGTGAGGGGATTGTGATCACTGAAGACAACTATCGGTCAAACAGATTAAGTTAAATAGACTTCAAAATGATGTAGTCCCAGAATCAGAGAAAGACACTCATTTTCAATAGTAGAGTAGTTCTTCTGATGTTAAACCTTTTAGAAAAGTAACAATCTGGATGATCAATACCATAGTCGTCTTCTTGCAAAAATACTGCACCAGCATCAATATCACTTGCATCAACAGCTAACTTAAATTGAAAATCAAAATGTGCTGAAAGAACTGGTGCACTCATAAGTATTTACTCAGTAAGCTGCTCAAAGGTTCAGCGATGACTGAAGAATTACGATAACATTTTCTATAATAACCATCCATATCAAGAAAATGCCTTTTCAGTTGCTTTTTACAAGCCGGTAAAGGAAATTCAGAGATAGCTTTAACATTAGCTTCAATAGGTTTAACCTGACCCTGTCCCATTTTGAGTCCTGAAAACGTGACAACAGCGCGAGAGAATGAATTCACTTTTGTTGAGGTTGACTGTTAAACTTCGCATCTGTAAGACGGTCGAAGAAACTTCTTACGGTCTGCAGAGATGGTCTTCCCATCTTTTGTTGTAAATGATGACGTTGTCGATGTACGCGTCACATCCATCTAGATCAGATATTAACACACTGACGAGACGTTGAAACATTCCTGGTGAATGTTTCATTCCAAATGGCATAACTTTATACTGAAATAGTCCATCTGGAGTAACAAATGCTGAGACTTCTTTTGCTCTTTCTGTAAGAGGTACTTGCCAAAATCTTTTTAGAAGATCGACTTTTGTAACGTCTTTGGTATTTCCATTTTTATCAGTACAGTCATCAATTCGTGAAATTGGAACTCAGTCAGTTTTTGTGACACTATTGACTTTTCTATAGTCAGTACACATCCGGTAAGTATTATTCGGTTTTGAAACTAAAGTACATGGTAAACTCCATTCACTTTTACTTGGTTCAATAAATCGTTGTCCAAATTTCTTCTTTAAGATATTGTTATTTGATTAGTATTCGTTCTGTATGGATGCTGTTTTTATTGGTGTGGTGTAGAATTTCCAACATCGACATCATGAAATATTTTGTCTGTTCTTGTTGGAACATCCGAAAATAAATGCTCATTAATTGGTTCAGCTCATGTCTCTGTGATGGATCTAGATGGGACAGTTTCTCGTCAAGATTTTTCATAGAGCGGGGATCGTTATTTTGAGGGATAACTACAAAAGAGGAAACTCTAAGGTTAATTCATAATTTTAGTATGAGCATATATAGCCTATAGGAACCATGCGAGCTCTATAACTCACTTTAGGTTGACCTCTTTATATGAATTACAAAACGGTCATTGATCCGTAAATGGTGGTTCTCCCCCGTGTAAGACCTGTGACATTTGTGTAGGAAATGTTCAATGCGAACTGTAGTAAGTATTGGATAGAGGCTATCAAGAGATATCTTCACCAGTAAGACCCTGAAAGGGAGGGAGAGTAGCGTTTACGATAGGTTTTATCGATAGTATCTATATAGGTCACACTCTAAACCACGAAGAGCGTTGGTAATAAAATCTTCATGGATAAATGGTGCAAGTATTTGAAATTCTGAGCCATCTGAATGGTTTAAAAAGTAGAGTAAACACTAATCTGTAAATGCATCAGATAACCTTATTTAATTTTATATACGCCCATACCTGCAGATAAATGTTTGCAAAAGCGTTTATGGCCTCACTGTAAAATCCGCTCAAGAACGGGAGAATTTTCAATTAATGTAACAGCGGTAACGTCATAAAGTAAAAGCTGCCTGGAAATGGTTGAGGGTAAAAGCCGTACCGTACCGCACCGTACCGCACGTTACCGCACCGTACATTCCGAAACATAACGTAAATGGCAGGTGCGTTGTGTACGAGTGTAACGAACTAATAGATTTATAGAGGATGCAAAATAAAATAGACCAAATATGATAACTGAAATAATATTTTTTAAATTGAGGTGTACTTATGATTTGGATAGATATATTGTATATCACTGAAAATGATAGTTTATAGATATTTTTTGTATCTATACTGAACAAAACAGCTAACGCACCATTAGACAATACCTTTAATACCTCAATAATAACAATCAATAAATCAAAACAAATTTTATTCTGAACGAGACAAATATCTTGTCAATAGCGTCTGTAAATTTAAAAAAATAAATTCCAATCACCCCAAGCCTCCAACAGTCGGCATATAATAAATTCATACATTAAAGGTATTGTCTACTGGTGCGTTAGCTGTTTGGTTCAGTATATTATCATGTATGTCTATGCTATAATTGAGCTATAGAAATTATTGTTTTCTGACAGCGCTCGAGATGTTACTAAAGGGAAAGGGTAATTGAAAACTCCATTATTGATATATATTTTGCAAATAATTCAAGTACCGGTATAGTTGGCTGTCTGCTTTTTAAGATGTGTGAATCCCTCTTGAAATCTGTCTAAGTATGTGTCTCACCTTTAATTTACATGTAGCATTAACTTCTTGGCCATGTAATTGGCGGCATGTCTGATATTGTATAATAATGTTGATTTAATATTTTTAATGTTTATTTATGAACTATAATAATTACAGAAATGATTCGCCGGTATGTACGGTACGGCACTGCTTATATTTATTATCTAATTACATCTGATGTATTTATTACCTATCTACATGCTAATTGTTTTAATATACGATATAAATAAATGGATACATCCTACTTATAGGTATAACACACCCATTGCATCACGGGAAGTGTCGGCCTGGGGTTGTCGCCTAATAATGTCGCCTTATAATGGCGACTAGTAAATAATTTTCATTTCTTTTTATAAAAAAAAACATTGTCACTAATTTAAAGTGCCTTTTTGGGTTTTGATCACATTGTTAATCTATTTGCTTTGCTTAATATACCGAAATGAGTGTATGAATACAATATTTTGGCATCTCAGTGTTAAACTTTATGTTTTTAAAGGGAGCATTCATTCATAAGACAAGTTCTTTCTTAGAAGATACATGACCCCACTATTCTGTGGATTTTTTAATTGGGTAGATATGAATGAAAACATGGCATTTAAATTTTAATTCACACACTGAATGCAAAACGCAATGGGCGTGTTACAACCATACTGGTACTTTCCTTAGGTTTCGTTATACATAGTTAAACTATTCATTTCTTCTTTCGGTATTATCATTACCATCCACCTGCTATTTCCGTTATATTTCGGAATGTACGGTACGGTACGGCTTTTATAGGATATTTTAAAAATGTAATTTGGTGTCTCAAATGGATTAAGGTTTTGTATTAGTGTTTGACAGAAACAAGCAGGATTGTGCACGTCCGATGGTTTTGATAGGTAATTACACCAGTAGGGGAACCACAATTCGATGAAATTGCTTCACTTCTAATCTGATGATTTTTTGTAATTTCTAGGTATTTTTCGAAATCGGTAACAGTTAATTAACAGGCACAAATTCATTAAGAAAGTTTTATCCAATTGGTGCAGCTTATCTGAAAGTTATCATGATCTTGTGTATGATATTTGGCAGAATGTCCTACTTTTGAGTGATGTCAGCCAACAGAATGATGCTAAATGCTAAAATTTACTGTATAATGGTTGCTGAACTATCTTCATCAATCAAAATTTATTTCCCTGCTTGTTTCTGTCAAACACTAATACAAAAGGTTAATTACAACTACTTATATCTGCAATTTGCCGCATGTTGTTCCATGAATAGGCTGCACATATAAGAGCACAGGTTTGAAGGCAAGTTAAGCGTTGAATAAACAGACGTTTATTGTTGTTTTTTATATTTACTTTAAAACATTTACCTTTGTTGGTGTGTCTTGGGGCTTCACCACCACTTTTCATCATTGGCACGTTATCCCGGATCTAAAGATACACATAAAATTATATCTGTTATGCCATATAGTTACTTTTTTCATTGCATCTCCGTACGCCACCGAGTAGCTGAACTACCTCGTTGACTTCCGTAATATGGTAATGTAAACCGTACGTATGATGACGTCGTATGTTGACCATGTCTTCTCCGTACGCCACCGAGTAACTGAACTACCTCGTTGACTTCCGTACTATGGTAATTTAAACGGTTATGGGAATCAACTAGGCAATTCAGTTGCACATCGAGCTGAACAAAAGGGAACAATCGATGCTTCGACCATCATGTATGCAATATTTCACTAGTGTAATATGATAAATATATCCATTACGTGGTCCGAGTATTAACTTTCATACCCCATCCAGCCCCTTATCCAAGAAGCAAAATCAGGGTTGACTGGGGTATAAAATAAAATTGATTTCGGTTTAGTTAACAAGTTTGCATTTTATAAAATTAAAACATTTAATAGATAATTTTAAACAGTTTATCGCATTTTTTGTTCAGTAAGATATGTTTTTAAATGTGTTTTATTGTCGAATTATCCATTATAAAATCGTGCTAATATAAACTCCAACATCGTTTAATGGAATTAAGGCGGGTACACGTAATGATGGCTTTATTGCACTCCTACACCGCAAGTTATTTTACCAGAATCATCCCAGTTGTTCCAATGTTCCAATTAGACGTTAATGGTGAAACATTTTGAATGTTCGTCATATTCCAAATAAAAAAAACAATTGACAGAAAACTGTGAAACTTGGCAAACATGCTTATCATCTGTGCACCTTCATTTGCATAAAGCATCCGTTTCGGGGGTGGTGGTGGGTGGGGGGGGGGGGGGGGGAGGGGGGAAAGATTGGTTATACAGACACTCTTGTTTCCTTTTAACATAATTAAACGATATAGGACATACCCGTCTGTCTTTTTCCAGAGTACATGCTTTTACTATTTCTCCATTCGGTTTGACTTCTCTCCTCATTTGCCGGATCAGCCCTCTTTTTGATTTATGCTACTTGAAAAGGAAAGAAGTGAAATGTACTATTAATTTAAAGCAAATCTTGCTTTACAATTAAATAAGTTTGTGTGGATTGGGGAATTTTAAACCATTAATTATATTTGAAAATCCAGGATGGATTTGTGTTTCGACACCCCTAAATGTCTGTGTAACTTGCCCCTGAATCGGACTTGGCCAAAATTTTGTCATTTATTTACGGTTGAATTTCTTCTGTACTTGAAACCAATGAACATTACTATATCAGTATGCGAAAGGAAGATAATCCAATGATTTCTTAATCATTTTTGAACTAGGGACTTTTCAAGCCTTAGTCCTTAGCAGGCGACACAATTCGAGCACGCTAGAAGCCGCAACAGATCGTCACTGACTTCGGCAGAGTTATGCCTCTTTTTATAGTTAGATTGTACTTGCTGAAATAAGCACAGGCAAAATACTCAAGTGTTCTGTGGAACATTCTTTTAGTTTTGTATCAATTGATTTCTTAAGTCACATTTACAGTCCGACTCAAGGGCAATTACTAGTGTTGCAAAACTTTTAAAATGCATTATCCCTCATGTCACTTTTGCAATAAATCACCCGATAAAAACAGCCGCTAATTAAAACAACTGATTTAAAATGTATGCTCTGTTAAAAAAGTGTACGAACTTGCTAACGTTTACATGTTCTAGCAAATTGTGAAACAGATCCATATTTGATATTCAGACGTTTAATGCAGTAAATCACAAGTTTTCAAAGATCAGCAGAGCGTATGCCGTGGTGAGGTGTCCGTCCGTCCGTAAACAATTTTTGTAGCGACTACTCCTCTGAAACTACTGGATGGATTTTCATGAACCTTTACAGGAATGTTGCCAATGATGTCTAATTGATCCTAGCAAAAATGCACGTTGATGTGAATCCAAGATGGCCACCAAAACTAAAAATATTTTTTTAAAAAACAAGTTTGTAGCGACTACTTCTTGAAAACTATAAGTGATATTGATATGGGACTTCTTATAAAATGATCAGCATGAAATGATGTTTGTCCTTGTCGAAAATCATTTTGATTTGACGTTAAACATGGCTGCCGGCGGCCATCTTTGTTTACATAGCGTTATATAGTAAAAACTTGTAGCGACTTACTCCTCTCTGAAACTACTTTACAGATTTTCATGAAGCTTCACAGGAATGTTGCTCTTGGTGTCTAGTTGATCCTAGCAAAATTTCAGGTCGGCCGGAAATTCAAGATGGCCGCCACTGCTTAAAATAGATTTTTAAAAACAAATTTGTAGCGGCTTCTTGAAAACTGTAAGTGATATTGATATGAGATTTTTTCTAAAATGATCATCAGGACTTGATGTTGGTCCTTGTTGAAAATCATTTTGATTTGACGTTAAACATGGCTGCCAGCGGTCATCTTTGTTTACAATAGTTATATAGTAAAATCTTGTAGCGACTCCTCCTCTAAAACTGCTTGACGATTCTCATGAAACTTCACCGGAATGCTGATCTAGCTTTCAAAGCTTCAAGGTCATTGAACTCTTGTTTGTCAAATTTTACGTCAAAATATCTTGTGTGTCTATCTCCTCCCACACTTTTTAACCGATTGTTTTGAAACTTTGCAGGATGCTTACGTATGATGTCAAAATATGCATATTGTTTCGGCATAAAAATAGACCATGTATTACCGGAGTTATGGCCCCTTTTCGTAAAATTTTACCTGAAAATATCTTGTGTGTTTATCTCCTCCCACACTTTTCAACAGATTGCTTCGGAAATTTACAGGATGCTTACCTATGATGTCTGGATGTGCAGATCGTTTCGGTGTCAAATCGACCCAGTATTATTGGAGTTATTGCCCCTTTTTCGTCAAATTTTACGTCACAATATATTCACACCCACACTTTTCAACCGATTGCTTCGAAACTTTTCAGGATACTTATATATGATGTCATGATGTGCATAGCTTTTCAGCATCAAAATCGACACAGTATTACCGGAGTTATGACCCTTGTTTCATCAATTTTTACGTTAAAATATCTTGTGTCTCTCTCCTCCCACAGTTTTCCTCCATTTCTTTTCAAACTTTACAGGATGCTTACCTATAATATCAAAATATGCATATCGATTCGGCGTTAAAATCGACTTAGTATTACCAGAGCTGTGGCCTCTTTTTCCTCAAATTTTGCCTTTTACATTGATTGTTTTCAGTGGGGGCATCCGTGTCCCATGGACACATTTCTAGTTTTTCATTATTTCTAATCATAGATACCATTGATATATTAATATAAGAATACAGACTAGTAAACTTAGTAAAGTAACTGGTTACAAATAACTATCACCCTGTGTGGTTGATGGGGTATTATATAACCACTGCAAATTGTGGTTAAGCCATAGGCGATCATTCCAAAACCCAAACCCCCACGTCATGTTCATATTGGCATATTTTATCATGCTCATTCAAGGTCTTTATCATGACACCACGTTATACTGTTCTAGGCCAATTTTCCATATTTTATTTTGATGTATACACTTTTAGAGAATGAGCCTTGCATGTTCATTCCTGTTGTAACCTTTCATGTTTTGGGGCACCGCAAAAGTCAGTTCAAATTCTACAAAAAACAATTAATTAGAATAATATTAAATATAATTTGCAGCATTTCCACACGAATGGATATGTTCGATCACCGTAAAGTCATTTATGCAAAGAGTTACTTTATGCAAAGGGCAAGGTAACTGTTGACTTCATATTATCTTGATGGGGTTAAACCTTCATCAAAATGTGCCGGTCATTGGAAGGAAGCACTGGATTGTTATTCAGGTCGGTTGGTCAAAGTTCAAGGTTGCTGTTAATATAAATACAAAAGTGTTTTTTTCTCAGAAAGTTTACTTTTCCTTGAGGGCTGTCTTATGAAATATGGCAGGACTGAGGAGTATGCATTGTGCAGTTTTAAGATAGGTGGTTACACATATACATTACGTGTTCCCGCCTTAATTTCATTAGGCGATGGGACAGCTTATACACTGAACAAAAATGCTAAGTATTTTCTTATTTTAAATATATTTTAGAATAGTATTTTGTTTTGACCCATAGTTTGTTAAACATTATTTTTTTGTTTAAATTGTTACATCTTTTGAGAGTTACCCTCCCTTTATATGAAAACATAAAATGTACTGATAAAACACATCACATGAGTCAAAGATCGCTTAAAGATATAACATTCTTAAAATTAGTATGAAATAAAAGAAAAAAACATAAAAATTTGACCCCATTTATCGCAGATTTTCCATCTATAAAAAAATGAAATATGGTTAATCTTAAATTACCTCCCTTTACATTGAATATTGTTTGAAATTCAAGTAACTGTAATTCAGCGTTAACATTAAATATTTCAAAAATTTCTTTTGGAAACGCATTTGTAGTGGTAATGCTAGTAAAACATGATGTCAAAATAATTTTAACTGGCATATTTTAGAATTAGAAACATCGAAAGCTTCACTATTTTATATTTTATTGCAATATAAGGGAGTTGAATGTTCTTAAAATAAACATTATATTATATTAATGTACATGGGAAAAATGTTTGAAATAAACAAAGCCGATACATCTTGATATTTTTGGTGAAAATCTACAATAAAATAACAGAACAAAATATCTTTCAAAAATGTAAATAAAGATGTATTAAGGTACAGACCAAATGTTCCGAAGTAACTTGAAAACTTCAAATAACATAACATTTGAATATTTATTAAAAAAAGATTTTTTTTGAAATGAAATGGAGCTGAAGGTCTTAACCCTTTTCTTATTATGTAGATTAAGAGAAACCGTTACATTTTGACTCAATATACCTGTTTTAAATTATATCTGTACTCTTGTTTCAATTTCGCAGGGAAAGGTATGATCGATAGACAGGTATCTAGAAGATATTTTACTCAAATAAGTCAATAATATCTTACTAATTAGAATCATCGAAGAATGGTATTTTGGTTTGATTGATTAACATTTAATCTTATTATTTACCTTGTCATATGAGTTATGTATTTTAGATATAAGAACACATATTCACACTGTCCACTATGATAGAGAAAAGAACAAAAGTTTAACGCTTATGTATTTTATTGTCTTCTTAGACTTATTGCAATATTGTTATGAGCACATTTGTAAGGTTTATGGAGGATGTCCCCGAACCTCCATAGACCTATGCCGAGGCTAATAACGTTTCTTCTTCTATGTTCGTGTATATGGGGGGAAAATGGGCGAACACAAAAAAAAAAAAAAAAATAGCTTAAAAAAAAAGATTGCATGAATATCATGTATTTTTAATCCATAAATTGAAGACATTTTTAAACGATTTTGATAATCAAACACACAATTGCATGCGTAAATGCCATTGTAGTATTTCTTTTATTAAACTACGTTTTCATCTGCCGAATGTTGACGTATGTTCACATTCTGAATATGATAGACATGCTACAACTAACTCCCCTGCATTCACCCCATGTTAAAATACAGGGAAGTCTATGCTTTCTGCAAGTACAGTGTAAAGTAAGTTTCGCAAGATACTTTGATAACATTCCGAAATTATAAAGGAACAGATGGGTCATCTGTTATAACAGGCCTTATAACAAAGTCCAAGGTGTTTCATCCCTATTCTAAAGGTATGTAAGGCTTTCCGAGGTCCTTTGTTGCACTTGATGGTATGCACGCAAATGTAGCACTGCTGCTGCTGCATATGTATGGGGAATACTCTCATCAAGAGATGACCATTTGAATCCGCAACGCTATAGGATGGACATACAACAGGCCGTTGTAATGAGACACTGGATTATTATTAACTGATATCCAGTTGATAATTATTCCAGCGTCTCATTACAATGGCTTGTTGTATGCCCATCTCTTACTGCGTTTTGGTTTGGATTGGAAAATGTCACCATCATTTTTTACTATAGACTGTATGTCCATTTAGACAACCTGTTGTTTAAATTAATTTTTAACAACCGTCTTTCAAAACATGTATTTTAGGATGCTCTGTCCTATTGACTTAGCGGTATCTAGATTATACTTTTCTTTCAGCAGTCATATACTCAAACTACTTTGTAAATCAGTTGTTTTCATTTAAGAACGATTTTCCTACTCCCAAGAACTGAAGCAAAGACTGCTGTGCTAGTCTTTCAAACCTCCTTGTAACATCGCCTTTGTATCTACCCTGTGTTAACTTGCATCACGTGTAACACGCGCTAGCTGCTGTATATATAAGGACTATTGATCTGCCATCTTTATATAAACAAACTCCAAAATGGATGGGGTATGATCAAGTGCAATTTTCAACCAAATGCATACTTTAGGCATGAGCAATGTCAACCATAAAGTACATGACAGTAATTCAATATTATTTACGTGAAGATAATATCAGAAAGAATACGTATATGGCTGAAATTGTGCCCTTTATATCCGAAAAGTATGACGCAATTGTATTCAAATGTTTGTGTGTGTGTTTTTTAATGTAAAATAAATTGTTCCATTTATCCAGTGAGAGCAGACGAAACATCATTTCTAAATAAAATAAGCCACGTTATCACATCATTCAAAAAAAATTCAAAGTGCACTATTGTAAAAAGGCAAAGATATTCTTTCAATCGCATGTGGTTTCGAAATAATCTCAATGCTATAGTATGCTGACATTGACGGACTTTCTCTGTAAACATTTTATAACCGGCAACTATATTTGTGGATGTGTTAAACAGAACTGACTGACTATTTCGCAGAGAAACATTGCCAAACAAAACCAATTGATCATTAGCGTGTCTATATTCGAACAAAAATGGTCCAAACCAAATAACAAATCTAATAAACTTTTCATCCGAACGTTTCATCATACCACAAGTTTCAGTTTACAATGTAAGTGCACGCTTTTCATGTGTATCAGTTTTATATTTATCCTAAAGAACTTCAGCTTAACAAAGCTAATATATCTGATAATAACGCTTCTTTTCTTGATTTAGATCTCTCGATTGAAAATGGTAAAATAATTAGCAAAATCTATGACAAGAGAGATGATTTTAATTTTGACATTGTTAATTTTCCCCACTTGGATGGGGATGTTCCCCGAGCAAATTCTTATGGGGTGTATGTGTCTCAACTTATTCGTTTTTCTAGAGCTTGTACTCGAGTTGAGGACTTTGATATGCGTAATCTTTGTATAACTTAACAGTTGCTCAATCAGGGTTACCGTTACCATAAACTTCGTAAAACCTTTGCAAAATTTTATTATCGTAGCCCTGACATTCTTTCCAAATATAAAAGTAATTTAAGGACTCTTCTGCGACAAGGACTATCACAACCTGACTTCTATGGTGATGTGATTTATAAACTTCGTAAGATTCTTGGTCATGATCACTTTCATACTGTCTTTGTTAAACTCGTTAAAAAGTTTATCAAAAGAGGTTATGACCCTATCATTTTGCAACGTACTGCATGCTTGGTGGTGGACCCTTTTACAGTTCGCCACTATGCTTTCCTCTTTAATTGTATGATGACCGGACAGGCTGTGGACCCTATGATGACGCCTACCTAAAGCCCATTGGGACGGTGGCGTTTGATGTTTGTCCATGATCTTTCTTGTCGTGCCGTTAATGGTTTATTCTCTTACTGCTCTGGCTTCTGCCAAGTCATTGAGTACCTTCATTGTGGCTTTCTAGGCTATTGTTTTTTTGTATTATATTTACACGAGGATATTTGTGTTTTACTTATATTGCCTATTGATGTTGCCTTGTTGGTTAGAGATTAGATCATGGCGGGGATTTTTTTATTTACACTGTCCTGTTTTAATGTGATGACAGTAGGGTAAGTGTGAGGTTTGGTGCACCCCAGAACCGGTTTAAACCCCCCCCCCCCCCAGTGGCCTATTTTACCACTGACCGTTCCAAGGCGGTAGCCCTATTGTCAACCCGTTTGTGTTTGTGACGTCGTTTGCATTTATTATTGCTTTTGCCTTCTTGTTTGTCTGTTTGCGTGTTTGTTTCTGTGTTTTGTGGTTGACTGTTCTCCTTGAATGCTACTTTCCCTTTCCGATCTTTTTGTATTTCTGTTTTTTTTTTGGTGTACAGTTAACAGTATTAAAGATACAATTCTGAAATTAATGTTTTAATGGATCTATTCCGTTGTTTACGAAAATTCGCGCTAAAATTCCCAATTGTTATGTTCCCAAAAAACAGAAAAAAAAAACGACAAAAACAACAACAAAAAACAAACACTGAGAGTTATCAAAAGACAGCAGATCTCATCTTGTGTGGGCAAAGTGGAAAAAGTTCACCCGTCTTCTTAAGAAAGGTCCTAGAATCTCTGTTATGAACTATAGATTGGTAACTTTAACATGTGTTTGTTGTAAAATACCTGAATCAATACTCAGAGAAAGCATTATTTTTCACTTGAATTCAGAACATTTGATCAGCAAAAGTCAACATGGCTTTGTATTATTGTCAACTATTGTCTACCTTTTTGTGTTTGTGATATCGTTTGCATTTTTATTACTTTTGCCTTCTTGTTTGTCTGTTTGCGTGTTTGTTTCTGTGTTTTGTGGTTGGCTGTTCTTCTTGAATGCTACTTTCTTTTTATATTTCTTTGTGAAAGGTAACAATGTCTACAAACTTGCTAGAAACTATAAAATCAGTCACTGATGATTTAGACAATGGTATTGTATATCTTGTCTACCAAAGTGCATTTGATTCAGCTGAACATGAGAGACAGTTAGTGAAATTGGAGGCTTAAGAGTTACAGGGAAAGGTTTTAAATTGGATAAACGATTTTCTGACTGGACGTAAACAAGCAGTTGTTATTAGAGGCCAGTCATCTACAGAAAAATACGTCTTAAGTGGAGTACCTCAAGGATCAGTATTGGGGCCTCTTTTGTTTATACTCTTTATAAATGAACTACCAGACATTAAATCGCATTTTTTTGCGGATGATACAAAGATTTTCAATTCATGTAAATATATGAATATATTACAAGATGGTTTAAAAACATTACAGTCATGGTCAGATATATGGCTTCTGAGATTTAATGTAGCCAAGTGTAAAACAATCCATTTTGGTAATGATACTCAAGAAACACTTACAAATTAAAAAATAAAGATATTAAAAATTCAGATTCAAAAAGGGATTGGGGAGTTATGATCAGTAAGACTAGAAAGCCAAATGTGCAGTGTAGTGCAGCAGCAAAGAAAGCGCTGCAACGATACGCTTATTAGAAACACACTGATAAAATAAGCTTTATTATTTATATATACCAGTTATATAGGTCCTCTATTAGAATAGTGTATTCAGGCTTGGAGTTCTTATTATCGTAAGGATATTGAATGTTTAGAAAAGAATACAACATCGAGCAACCAAACTAGTACCAGAGCTAAGAGATTTCAGATATGAAGAAAGACTTTCAGCTTTAAATATGTACTCTCTTAAACTGAGACGCGTCAGAGGTGATCTCATCCAAACATTCAAGATACTGAAACATACATATGATTTGGACGCTTCATCATTGTTTAAAGTTACTGATCCTACCACACATGCAACGAGAGGACACAATATGAAGTTATTTAAGCCGAGGCTTATAAAAGGACTGTCTTTGAGACAAAACTTCTTCAGCATACAAGTGATAAATCAATGAAACAGTCTTCCACAGAGTATAGTTGAAGGAAACACAGTAGCCACATTTAAGAAAAATTGTGATATTCACTGGCAGATCACTACTGAATATGGGACACAAGAGGCATTGTCTACTCCTTAAATTCCCATAAAAATGCAGATGTAAAACAGAACCGTCGGCAAAATACAGCGGTGTATCGAATTGTTGGTGAATCGATACATCCCTAGATGTTAAAGGTGCAGCGATTAACCAAAATCTCCGGCAAAAAACAATACACAACAAAATATCTTTTTAACAAATGCCTCCAGTGCGATTTGAACCCACGATCCCAGGTTTCAAGTGTACATTACCAAAATATCAAACAAAGGCCCTAACTCCGGTGTTACTGGTTTGATCTGACTGGGTTTTGAACTTGTCCAAACTTTCATTGATATCAACAATCTGGTAAAGTTTGGTAAACGGGTAAAATCGGATAAAAAATGAAGGTAATAGAGTGCAGACACCAAAACGTTAACGCATTTTCAAGGGCCATAACTCCGGTGTTACTGATCCGATCTTGCTTGTTTCATTGATATTAGCATTAACAATTTCAAAACGTTTGGTAAAGATCGGATAAAAAACGAAGGCGCTAGAGCGCAGCCACCAACAAGTTGACTGACAGAAAACAGACCATGAGATAAGCTAAAAACAACAACAAATATGTATAAACAGTAAACAGATACATTATCAAAAATGAATATCATCAGGATCACGATCATTAACAGTACATCACTCTGCAGTCAACGTGGTCATGAGCATGACATTTTCGTTTACAGTAATATTAATTATGTTGATGTGCAACAAATAATGGCATCCAGAGATGTGCTCTTTGCTTCTATATTGTTAAGTTACATAAAATATAACTCAAATAAGTTATATCAATGACTGCAGATCGAGGCTCAAATACAAAACATACCCAATGGACAGGGAACTATTAGCATAATTAGCATATTAGAGGCTACTCTTCTTTCTGAAAACTGGCTCGTATTACACATGATAAGCGTCATGTACAGTTTAGAAAGGTGTATTCACATAACATGCCTCTTGACTCTACTGTCAGACCACACAGACTCGTCAGAACACCGATTCACAGAAACTCATTTATACAATTTAGAATGTTATCAAATTTATAAACAAAAAATGACATGTATGATGTTACTCTTCTGTTTACAAGTAATCACATCATCAATATTATGCGGTTAAAATGATTAACATTTTTAAGTTCCATTTAAAATGTTACATCGACAGGGTATATACAATTATACAGTAAGTAGTGTAACTAATTTAAGTTACGTGCTAAATAACTTAAACAAGTTATCTAACTTAAACACGTTATTACTTAAACTGAAGCGTCCAACATTACTGCTACAAGTTATTGTTTATTATTTACCACACATATAAATAACTAGATGTATCAGGAGGTTGAATAATATGTCATTAGTTTAATCCAAACGAAAGATTCCACTATTTTTGTTGGGTCATCCTTGTGTTGGTTATTACATATTAATATGGATAATGAAGAAAAATAACTTAAATACGTTATTTTTGAATAATTAACCACATTTCACGTGTGGCCATAGGCATGTATCTTTGGGGGTAAAACATAACTTGTTAAAGTTATTTAGTAAATAACTGAAAACAGTACAAATATTTCTGAAAATAAGTATAAAAGTCGAACAGGAAATGCAGCTTTCACAGAACACAGTAAACACAAAAACACGCAAAACGACAAACATGAATGGCAATGTCATTACGTGATGCCGCCTTAATTTCATTAAGCGATGGGAAAGCTTATATTAGCAGGATTTTATAAGCGATATGTCTTTACTGAAACAAAATGTGGTAACCTGTTTAAAATTACATATAACATGTTTTAATTTGACAATTTGCAAACGTTTTATGCCGGAATTAAGGTTTTATTCATACCCAAGCCAACTCCGTTTTCGCTTCTTGGAGCAGGGGTTGGATGGGGTATGAAAGTTAATACTCAGACCAGGTAATGGTTAATAAGGAATAAAGGTATCACAAACACTAAACAGGTTGACAGTAGGGCTATCGCCTTGAAACGGTCAGTTGCAAAATAGGCTGTTTGGGGTTTAAACCAGTTTATAGGGTGCACCAAACCTCACACTTATCCTACTAAAAAATGGGACAATGTAAATAAAGAAATCTCCGCCATGAACTATTCTCTAACCAACAAGGCAGCATTAATAGGCAATATAAGTAAAAAAACACAAAGATGCTCGTTTATATATAAATACAATAAACAATAGCCTAGAAAGTTACAAAGAAGGTACCCAATGACTTGGCAGAAGTCGGAGCAACAAGAAAATAAATCATGGTGGGCACGTCAAGACAAAATTGCAGACAAACATCAAACGTCACCGTCCTTTTGGGCTTTAGATAAACTTCATCATAGAGTCTAAAGCCTGTCCGGTCATCGCACAAGTAAAGAGGACGGCAAAGTGGCAAACTGTAAATAGGTCCACAGTTCACCATAGTTCACCTGTGGCCATAGGCATGTAATTTAGGGTATAACATAACTTGTTTAAGTTATTTAATAAGTAACTGAAATCAGTTACACAATCGACCTTGTCCCCAACTTAAAACAAAACTGAAGTGTTTACATAATGAGGGTTGGACAGTGTTCCTTTTCAGTCGTATATATCGATCCTATTCCTAATCCAAACAAGAGTCGGTGTTTTTTGGGGGGCTGTTTTTATAGCCGTTTTCGGTGATGTTTGCCCAATTTTGAGAAACTAAATCCCAAATTGAAAAAATTAAAAACAATATTGATACAAAGTGTCAAAATTATTCAGTACAAAACGGTTTTAAGTGCCTCCGTAATATTGGTGTACAGTTAGCAGTATTAAAGATCCAATTCTGAAATTAAGGTTTATTGGATCTATTTCGTTGTTTACCAAAAATCGAGCTAATGTTCCCAATTGTTATGTTCCCAAAATATAGGAAAACATATTGAGAGTTTTCAGAAGGCAGCAGCGCACACCTTGTGTGGACAAAGTGAAAACATATCACCCCTCTTCTTACGAAAGGTTCTAGAATCTCTTGTATGAACTATAGATCGGTTATTTCAACATGTGTTTATTGTAAAATAATGGAATCAATATTCAAAGAAAGCATGCTTGTTCACTTGAATTCAGAGCATGTGATCAGCAAACATCAACATTGCTTTGTAAAATGTAACAATGTCTAACAAACTTGCTAGAAAATCTAGACTCAGTCACTTATGATTTAGGCAATGGCATATCTACAGATTTTGTATATCTTGACTACCGAAGTGCATTTGATTCAGTTGAACATGACTGTTATTGAAATTGGATACGGGCTTACGGGATACAGGGTAAGATTTTTAATTGGATAAAAGATTTTCTCACTGGACGTAAACAAACAGTAGTTATTAGAGGACAGTCATCTACAGAAAAAGACGTCTTAAGTAGGATACCCCAAGGATCAGTATTGGGGCCTCTTTTGTTTATACTCTTTATAAATGAACTACCGTATATTATTGGCAGTAAATCACAGCTTTTTGTGGATGATACAAAGATTTTCAATTCCTGTAATATATTACAAGATGATTTAAATACATTACAATCATGGTCAGATCTAGGGCTTCCGAGATTAAATGTAGCCAAGTTTGAAACAATCCATTTTGTTAATAATGCAGAATACACTTACAAATTAAACAATATAGATATTGAAAATTCAGATTCAGAAAGGGATTTGGGAGTTATTATCAGTAAAACTGAAAAATCAAGTAAACAGTGTAGTGCGGCAGCAAAGAAAGCGATGCAACGTCTCGGTTATTTGAAAATAATTTTTAAACACTCTGATAAAAAAAGCTTTATTATTATATATACCAGTTATATACGTCCTCCATTAAAATATTTTGTTCATGTTTGTAGCCCTTATTATCGTAAGGATATTTCATGTTTAGAAAAAATACAACATCGAGCAACCAAACTAGTACCAGTGCTAAGATATCTCAGTTATGAAGAAAGACTTTCAGCTTTAAATATGTACTCTCTTGAACAGAGACGTGTCAGAATCTCATCGAAAGATTCAAGATACTGATTTGGACTCTTTGTTTAAAGTTACTGATCCAAGCACACATGCTACGAGAGGACACACTATGAAGTTATTTAAGCCGAGGTTTGTAAAGGGACTATCTGTGAGACGCAACTTCTTCAGCATACCATTCATAAATCACTTTAACAATCTTCCACAGAGTATAGTTGAAGCAAACACAGTAGCCACATTTAAGACAATACTTGATAACCACTGGCAGATCTCTACCGAATATGGGACACAAGAGGCATTGCGTATTCCTTAAATTCCCATAAAAATGTAAATGTAAAAGCGAACATACGGCAAAATACAGCGGTGTATCGAATATGTGGTGAATCGTTAAAGTCCTAGATATTAAAGGTCCAGCGATTAACCAAAAACTCCGAAAAAAACACACAATACAAACATATGTACGCTCTGCTTTGAGTGACGAGTCTTGTTGATATTTAAGACATGGGTCAATTTGTATTGCCAGGAAGGCTATCCTATTTAGGAATAAGATGGACATTCTTGAAAAGAGATAACTATGAATGTTTGAAAATGAGAATGTTCACATTGTATCTCAAAATGGATACAAAAACATGTATATTTGCTGGATGGCATCGTTTACTGTATCAGTTTATAAATGTATCGCATCGTGAGCCCTGTATATCGCGATACGTATCGTATCGTCATGTAGGCGTATCGTTGCAGCTCTGTCAGATATGGCAGTATAAAACAATGTTCGGTACTATCTTCATAAATATAAAGTATCAGGTAGTAATTAGCAAATACCTAATACAATATGCAAATAATATTTGCTATTGAAAGAAAAACATGTGATTTTGTCAGTAACGCCGGTGCTAAACTAGTACAGCTTTTATTTTATAAACGCCTCCAGTGAGATTTGAACCCACGACCCCAGGTGATAAGAGTACATTGCCAAAATATCGAACAAAGACCATAACTCTGGTGTTACTGGTTCGATCTGGCCGGTTTTTTAACTTGTCCAAGCTTTCATTGATATCAACAGTCTGGTCAAGTTTGGTAAACAGGTAAACATCGGATGAACAATGAAGGTACTACAGTGCAGACACCAAACAGTCAACGCATTTTCAGGGGCTATAACTCCAGTGTTACTGGTCCGATCTTGCTGGTTCCATTGATATTAAAATTAACACTTTCAAAACGTTTGGTAAAGATCGGATGAAAAAATAACGCGCTAGAACGCAGACACCAACAGTTAACGGACAGACAATAGAACATTAGATAAGCTAAAAACAACAACATACATGTATAAACAGATACATTATCAAAATGAATATAATCAGGATCACGAACATGTAAAATGATTGCCTGTTCCAATCAGGTTTTTAAAAATACAACAACTCAAATTAGATTTCATAACTGTGTACAGTTATATAACTTTATTAAGTTACGTATATGTTTAAGTGCCATGGGTTTAACATTAACAGGGCATCACTCTGTTGTCAACATGGTCACTCAGCAGGACATTTTTTGAAGTAATAGTAACTACCACTGAAGGTGATGAATATCCCGCGTTTTTGCTCTAGCCGATGATGGGCAAAGTCAAAAATAATAAATGTCTAAAATATGTGTTAATTTTTTAAAGTGAAAGAAATTCTAATTAAAACAAAGGTCCATAGTTGTGTAAAAAAAAGTGCAGAATCTAAAAGCCATAAATGCAGAGATACATCATATCATCACGTGTGAACTGTATGTTAGGTGTAATAACAATCCATAAAAAGTGTTAAAATGAAAGCCACATGAAGTTGATTATTAAGTGAAAAAAAGTCAAATAAAGGGCATGATTCTGAATAAATTAGGCATCAACAATTTGTGATGTAGAAGTACATAAGGTAATCAGTTGTTATGTGTACATGAAGTTTGGGAACACTCAATTCGAAAATGTTTGAGAAAAAATGTGTGAACAGGTCATTATGCAATATTAGAGTGGAAAAGTCTAAGTCAAACAAATGGCCTTAATATTGTAATAAATTAGGCAATCAATAATGGGTGATGTAAAGGGAAATATGGTCATCAGTTGTTATGAGTATATTAAATTTGGCAATAATCAATTTGAAAACGTTTGAGAAAAAATGTGTGAACATGTCATTATACAATATTAAAGAAAGTGGAAAATTCTAAGTCAAACATAGGGCCATAATTCTGTATTAAATTAGGTAATGAATGATGGGTGATGTAGAGGGACATAAGTTCATCAGTTGTTATAACTATATGAAGTTTGGGAACTAAACATTCAAAAGTGTTTGAGATATGCAAGTATTACAACTGTGTTATGCGACGGGACGGGGACGGGACGCGCCGGGACGGGACGGGTGATATAGAGGGACATAAGTTCATCAGTTGTTACGAGCATATGAAGTTTGGGAGGAATCCATTTAAAAGTGAAATATGCAAGTATAAACAATGACGACGGGAAGGGACGCGATGGGACACGACGGGATAAACATGTGTTGACGGGACGCGACGGGACGGGACGCGAGGGGACAAACATGTATTGACGGGACGCTACGGCACGTGACGCGAGGGGACAAAATTTTGAAAGCGGGGGTATAATTATGTTTATGTGCAGAAAATAATGGCTTCCAGAGATGTGCTCATTGCTTCCATATTTTGATAAAACAATAACTCAAATAAGTTATATCATTGACTGCAGATCGAGGCTCAGACTCAAAACATACCCAATGGACATGGAACTATTAGCATGATTAGTATATTAGAGACCTACTCTTCGTTCTGAAAACTGGCTCGTATTAAAAATGATAAACGTCATGAACATTGACAGTTTAGAAAGGTGTATTCAACTAACATGCCTATCGACTCTGCTGTCAGACCACACAGACCACACACACTCGTCAGAACACAGATTCACAGAAACTCATTGATACAATTTAGAATGTTATCAACGTTATAAACAAAATATGACCTTTATGATGTTAATCGTTTCTGTTTTTTCAAGTAATCACATCATCAATAGTATGCGGTTAAAATGTTTAACATTTCTAAGTTCCATTTAAAATGTTACATCAACAGATTACGTATACAGTAAGTGGTGTAACTGATTTAAGTTACTCGCTAAATAACTTAAGCAAGTTATCTAACTTAAACAAGTTATTTCTTAATCTGAAGGGTCCAACATAACTCATACGAGTTATTGTTTATTATTTGCAACACATATAAATAACTAGATGTCTCAGGAGGTTGATCAATAAGTAATTAGCATAGTTTAAACGAAAGATTCCCCTCGTTATATTGGGTCACCCTTTTGTTGGTCAGTATTGCCATTGGGTAATTTGTTTTATATTTTGTGATGTAATGGTTACCATCTGCAGAGGCTTTTCTCATTTAGATTCAGGTTTTATTGCACAGTTGTGCAACCAGACAAACAACTTGGAAAAATACAACATGTGTGGGGGAAAGTAGGAAGGCAAATACATTGAAAATGAATACAGGTGAACTTTTGAGAAATAACTTGAAGAGGTTATTTTGCTACTTTAATATATATCATTTGAGTTCTTCGGTAAAACTTCTTAAAGAAGTTGCAACCCTGACTGATAGATGGAGACACAAACCCAAAATACAGCAAATTAGCTGGGTGTTATTAGGGAACAGGATTATATATCATGATGATAGACATGCTAGACAGGAGAAAATAATTGTTTTGGGGAATCACTGGGTATGGACCTAATTGCAATAAATACTGAAAAGGGGATCCCTTGGAACCAACAAACACAAACAAGAGATAAAAGTAGCAGACTCGGTTATATTGAGTCTGTTCATGAGAGGTAATGTTAAGTGCAAAACCTCACACGTCTCCTAGCACCGGCTTAAGTGATATTCTACTTTAAAGCCCCTAAAGATCGGGCTGGATGATCCCAAAGGACCAGTAAGTAATAACACTACTGATCCGTAGTCGGGGCGACTTTTTACGGCCGCCACACAGCACTAAACAAACTCTAGTGTGAATGTCAATAAATACTGAAAAGGGGATCCCTTGGAACCAACAAACACAAACAAGAAATAAAAGCAGCAGACTCGGTTTTATTGGGTCTGTTCATGAGAGGTAATTTAAAGTGCAAAATCTCTCACACCTCCTAGCGCCGGCTTAAGCGATATTCTGCTTTGAAGCACACATATCGGGTTTGATGATCCCAAAGGACCAGTAAGTAATATCACTACAGATTTTTCGTCGGGTTTTTTTTTTACGGCCGCCACACAGCACTAAACCAACGCTAGTGTGAATGTTAATAAGTACTGAAAAGGGGGTCCCTTAGAACCAACAAACACAAAGAAGAGATAAAAGTAGCAAGTTTATAAAATGACCTCCCACAAACAAAATGCATGCAGCTAACACGTGTAGACCTCCTAAATGCATCTGTGACAAGAAAATGACCATCAGCATTAACAATGTCCAAAGGCTTCATTAAATATAAAAGTGTCATTATCTATATATGCATTTAATCTTAGGTTAAACGTGACACAAGTCATATATATAAATTATACCAGTTAGAAGTAATAACGTTGACAAGTTATGGGTAACAGTTGTCATGGTGATATAGGTTGTCATGCAAATATGTTTTCATCAGTGATCATTACGTGGCAAATGCAAAATACTTGTATTGTTGAAATGAGTATTATAACTTTATAAAAAGTCTAGAGAGAGAGAGAGAGAGAGAGAGAGACAGCGGGGGAATTAAATAAGAATTGGACCAATACACCAAAGTTTCTTATGACAAAACATGAAAAAAATAATAAAAAATGCCTTTAGTGAGACCCATGGGTTTAACATTACCGTACATCACTTCGCAGCCAACAGCTCGGTCGGGTTACGGGAAACAAATCACTTGTTTGTTTAGGCCTAATAACAAGATAACTGAATGCAGTTATAACTTTATAACTGCATTCAGTTATATAACTGCATCATGTTATTAAGTTAGTCATGGTAGAATTAGTTTGCATTTAAATACAAAATAACGTAAACAGATAAATTATCAAAAATAAATGTCATCAGGATCACGAACATGTAAGATGATTGCCTGTTCGAAACAGGTTTTTAAAAAATACAACAACTCAAATTAACCTTCATAACTGTGTACAGTTATATAACTTTATTAAATTACTTATATTTTTAACAGCCATGGGTTTAACATTAACAGGGCATCACTCTGTAGTCAAGAAATATAAAAAGATCGGACAGGGAAAGTAGCATTCAAGGAGGACAGTAAACCACAAAACACAGAAACAAACACGCAAACAGACAAACAAGAAGGCAAAAGCAATAATAAATGCAAACGACATCACAAACACAAAAAGGGTTGACAATAGGGCTACCGCCTTGGAACGGTCAGTGGCAAAGTAGGCCACTGGGGGTTTAAACCGGTTCTAGGGTGCACCAAACCTCACACTTACCCTACTGTCATCCCATTAAAACAGGACAGTGTAAATAAAGAAATCTCCGCCATGATCTAATATCTAACCAACAAGGCAGCATCAATAGGCAATATAAGTAAAACACGAATATGCTCGTGTATATATAATACAAAAAAACAATAGCCTAGAAAGCCACAATGAAGGTACTCAATGACTTTGCAGAAGCCAGAGCAGTAAGAGAATAAACCATTAAGGGCACGACAAGAAAGATCATGGACAAACATCAAAGGCCACCGTCCCTATGGGCTTTAGGTAGGCGTCATCATAGGGTCCACAGCCTGTCCGGTCATCGTACAATTAAAGAGGAAAGCATAGTGGCGAACTGTAAAAGGGTCCACCACCAAGCATGCAGTACGTTGCAAAATGATAGGGTCATAACCTCTTTTGATAAACCTTTTAACAAGTTTAACAAAGATAGTATGAAAGTGATCATGACCTAGAATCTTACGAAGTTTATAAATCACATCACCATAGAAGTCAGGTTGTGGTAGTCCTTGTCGCAGAAGAGTCCTTAAATTACTGTTATATTTGGAAAGAAGATCAGGGTTACGATAATAAAATTTTGCAAAGGTTTTACGAAGTTTATGGTAACGGTAACCCTGATTGAGTAACTTTTTAGTTATACAAAGATTACGAGTATTAAAGTCCTCAACTCGAGTACAAGCTCTAGAAAAACGAATAAGTTGAGACACATATACCCCATAAGAAGTTGCTCGGGGAACATCCCCATCCAATCCATGGGGATAATTAACAATGTCAAAATTAAAATCATCTCTCTTGTCATAGATTTTGCTAATTATTTTACCATTTTCAATCGAGAGATCTAAATCAAGAAAAGAAGCGTTATTATCAGATATATTAGCTTTGTTAAGCTGAAGTTCTTTAGGATAAATATAATTAACCATAGTTGGAAAGAAAGGGTTGTCAATGTTCAATATGTCATCCAGATACCGAGAGGTGTCATTAAAGGCTTCAATAACATCTGCCTGGGTATCTGGTGAAAGACTCAACATGAAATCCCTTTCATAGCAAAATAAGAACAAATCTGCGACAAGTGGTGCACAGTTCGTACCCATAGGGATACGAACAATTTGTCTATAAACGGTGGTTCCATACCTGACGAAAATATTATCTAATAGGAAGATGAGTGCTTTACAAACTTCATAGCAAGTCCACATAGTATAATTGTCAAAACTGCCGTTAGTAAAAAACGCTTTTATATTATTACATGCCAAAAATGTAGTATTTTTTCTAGCAAATGTTTTTTGAATAAGAGAATTTAGCTTGTCTTTAATAAGGTGATGTGGTAAGGTTGTATATAGTGTAGAGAAGTCATAAGTGCTTATTGATGAAACTTGACCTTTCTTGAAAATTTTATCAAAACGTCTCCTGAATTTTTTATAGACCAAAATAAATTAATCCCAGAGTTTTCATAAGTTTTATCACAATATAGTTTAACGTGATCTTTAACGGCAGTAAGACAAGAAGTTAAAAGTTTGGAGATACATGGTCATGCAGCAGGACCTTTTTTTAAGTAATATAAATTATGTTTATGTGCAGAAAATAATGGCTTCCAGAGATTCACTCTGTCTTTCCATATTTTTAAGTTACATAAAAAATAACTCATATAAGTTATCAATGACTGCAGATTGAGGCTCAGACTCAAAACATACCAACTGGACAGGGAACTATTAGTATGATTAGCATATTAGAATCTTACTCTTTCTGCAAACTGTCTCGTAATACACTGAGAACTGCCTTGTCGATAAACATGATGGACATAGAACTACAGGTTATGCAGTACGTAGCCATTTAGTAAGTTTGGTAACACATCAGCATGCTCAGAAACCAACGCAAGCATGTAACAGGGAGGAAGCGTGTACAAGGGATTGTCTTCGCCCTCCGCCGTCAGCCTTTATTACTTCTCTTTCCTTTTGTTTACTATCTTGTTATTTTAAAAATCTCCCACACCCCACCACCTCATCTTCCTACTCCCGTCATTTTTTATTCCTTGTCTCCTGAGCCCACCTCATACCCTCTCCCACATATAGCATGTAAATTTGGCCATACCTCTCTGTCTACGATATAATTCATCTCATCTCCCTTTGAGTTTTTTCTCTCAATGTAAGGTATTAAAACTGTTACCATGGTTACAGGACATACAAAAACGTGTTTCACACAATTGACTTTCAATTGGTATTTAATATTTAACATCATTTTTATTTATCATGTTTATTTATTATTTAAACAAATAACATGTTGAACAGCTATCCCGTATAATTTCATTTCCCAAAGTACAGCTACATGTTCATCATATATAAACATGAACGATGAAGTTGTTCACCGATGATTATACGAACAAGCCTGCACGAGTTATCTTATTTCATTTTTCAATTTTCCGACATTTAACAGACAATAACTTAAACAAGTTACATTTTTCTTAGACCCGATGAACCTTCCAATACGATGCGTAGATGCGTACGGGCATTGTTGACTAACTTTACCAGGGAAAGGTACAATAAAGCAGGAAAAAAATACGGCATTCGCCGAAAAAAATGCGAAAAGATATAAATATGTGTCTGAAATGACTCAAATTTGATCAATTTTATAAAAAAAAAAATCGCATAAAAATTGGAAAATTATCACTCTCCGTCAAGTCAGCTTCCATGCGGTCAATGCTGCTGGTACTTCCCGTCTCGCTTCATGCCCTGAGCACTAGCAATGACGTAAACTACCGCGAATTTCAAAATAAACAGCGATTTTCCGAGGATGTTCACTGCAACAAAATAATAACGTGTACAAGATATTTGGAGGATAACTTCAATCAGTTACACCCCTGACTGTTTATTATCTCCCTTTATAGCAACACCTTTATTACAGAGAGGTTACACCTTTATATTATTTCGTGTTGTTTCGTATATATAGCATCTAAGAAACCAGTATATTTACATTTAATTTACTTAAAAAGTATATATATATTCTAATTTGTTTGGTTATCTTTACCTCCTTTCGATAGAATGTGCGTTTAATGATTACAATGGTTAAATGTTTCCATATGTTTTTATACGTTTTTATTTAAGGGTTGAACTATTGAACTGTTATATGTTTACATGACTTACGTAACCATTTTGAATGCAATTAAATACACAAAAACAAATGTGTTCGAGTTAATCCATGCTATACATCCATGTTTATATCAATTTAGAACATTTTCTTAAAAATTACCTTCCTTTATAAAACAAAAGTTTTACACACTTAAGCTACCGAACTAAAAATACTATCCTGGCTTAAAAGAAGCATAAGACATTGACCATTCCGAAAATGCATATTAGAATTTGCCAGCTTGAGTGGTACCAATATGTCAACATTTGGGTAGCAGCACACGGCTTAAATATGTCGTGCTTATAATATCATCCGTTCACTGTCTTTCAAACATGTCCGTACTCCCCAGGCTATAATACATGTATGATAGATTTTCTTGCTTTTGCGTAGAGAAGATAATTGGGGGTTATGTGTTGTGGTCAGTGTGTGCTGGGACTCGGTAGTGATATGTTGTGGTCAGTGTGTGCTGGGACTCGGTAGTGATGTGTTGTGGTCAGTGTGTGCTGGGACTCGGTAGTGATATGTTGTGCTATTAAGAGTAGGAGTACCTGATGAACGGAATAAGAAGATATGAAGTATTATAATTGAGAGAGGTTGGTGAGTAAATCTGAATTATCACTAGTTTGTGAACTGTTGGAATTGTGCTATTTTATCAATAATAAGTCTGTGATATTTTACATGGGATCGTCTCCCACTTTTCCTGGGAACGATAAACTTCTTATAAAGGTGATGGTGTGATGACGGTATATGATGTACTATACAGAGAGCCGTAAAATGATATAGCCTATATCTAGAAGAGTGGTGATACAATCAATATGATATAGTGGTGGTATAGACTGATGCAGTCGGTTGATGATCTGTACAGTGAGGTGATATAGCCTGTGCATATGGGATTGGTGATACTATGCATATTATATATTACTTATTGTGAGTTATGCAACTAGATGTAAAATATTACATATATAAAAGAATAAATATGGGAAAGGACGTTGAATCATAAACAGTTTACCGTGTTTGACATTTGAATTTATAACTCATAGTAGAACTTATATTAGTATTGAGTGATTGTCTAAACTCTAGGATATTTCTTTCTGTCTAGTTTATGTTTTCTATCTAACTGTCTTCTTTATTTATTTTTTTATTACTTAGTACCCTTCGTTCATTAAAATATAATGAGTATGTTTGTACTACACTGTTCTGATAAACAAATAGATCGACATTTTTAATATAGTCACAAGCATGACTTGCACCATATTCTAGGGAAGCCTACGGAACATATATATTTCGTGTTGAAACAAACATTGCTTAATTAGTATGATGTTATGTGTTCCGTCTTATTCACTCAACCCAATGTAATATATGATATTCAACGTATAGAGAATAACAGTATGTATACATGAAAACAGCAAAACACATTAAAACATTTACATTGTTTATAATTTATTACATGCAAAACAACAACTCGACTCTTTGGATCATTCTTCAACCTGCGGCAGTAAAACGTCTCCCCGCACTTGCAATCAGTACTGTTATTCATTCGATCTTTGGAGATCGATGAGCCCGATACTCATATTTACTTATCGGTGGTACATTTTCAATTTCTTTTGTTTTCTTACTTAATTTTTGATTCGGTGGTTCCACTACTCCGGCCGATAAAAGGCTCTGGGTATTGTTTAACCACTTATAGGACATGTTGTCTGCTTCTTAATTTAGTCTTTTGGCTGTTACTTGTAATATGCAGGCTTCATAACCGCGTCCTCCCAACTAAATTCTATTATGTTTATTTCGCTCTTCGGGGCATTTAATTTTATTAGATACTGGGACCATACGCCGTACGACATGGGGAAGCAAAGAACTCCATGTCCACCGCCGTATGCATGCCATCTTCGGGATGGTTAAAATTGTGTACTATTGATTTTATTAATATTGAGTTCTGCTCAAATGGGGCTAGAGGGCGTGAGCGGTAGCTATCATATTTCACTACCGCTCATGAACAGTCTCAATCAAACCGAGACTGCAATATTTCGTATGTGTCGTGCTCGGCCGTTTCCAAAGGCCCATTATCATACTCTTTTTTTACATATATGTTTAAGATAAACGTGTTTGATGTGTACATCATGTTGCAATTGTATTTTATAACATCTTACTGCCTCGGATAAAATCTAAAACTATTACAAATACGGTTCCCATCGTTTCCTACCAAAACGACTGGTCACAATAATCACATATTAGAACATAGATATAACTGGTATCTTAAATCGCCTATCAATTGCTGGAAAGTGGAGATAAACGATGTCCTTATTCTATAAAACAAATGCTAAAAAATGATGATAATTGGTGTTCTTAATCGCCTACTAAATATTGGACAATGGAGATAACTGATTAGGCAACAGAGATAACTGATGCCGTTAATGCATGTTAAAGTTAAACACTAGAAAATGGACATAACCGATGTCAAAAATCGCCTTCCAAAAACTGAAAAATGGAGATAACAAATTGCTCTCTTAACCGTTTACCACATACTGGAAAATGTAGATAACTAGTATCATTATTCCCCAAACACATATTGGTAAATGGAGATAACTGAAGCCGGTGTAAGGAAAATAATCGACCCCAATAAAATAATGCACATCCGGTCATTTTGCTAATGTTGATAATGTTGACTCCATACGTAAAATTCTGAAGGGGGTCAATTTTATTACAGTAGAATAGTAGTAGATTGATCCCTAGATATAACGAGTATTGTATTTTGTTTCTAATAATATTGTATATGTGAAGATAAGGCCAGTTGTGCATTTTTTATCAAAATAACCAATTACAAATTGAAACACGTCAATGTGCTATTCGTGCACGCAGCTTTTGTAAGTATGAGTACCAAGATGAATACTGATTTATTTATTTTTATTTTGTTAAGATAGCACACTTATTATCAGATGCATATTCACGTGTCCAATAAATGTAGCTATTACATACTTACCTTTAAAGCATCAAATTAAATGACACACTAAAATTGTGATCTGAAAATAAACCTTTCCGATAGTCTGTACCAAGTTATCGACAATGGTGATTTCTAGACGTCAGTTACTCAGGTAACCCCGCCAAATCGGTTCTCATCTAAATGCCTTCACAGTCGTGGCTATCTTAAAGAGACTATATGTTTTTCTTGGTAACGAATATGTATGCATACACATAGACATGATGATATTTAGGCTATAAAAATATGTTAAAAGATGTTTATTGGCATATGCATCTTAGTTTCAATTGTATCCAGTAATAGAGATATTTAAATGTTTCTTTACTGTGCTTAACATTGGCCCGTTGTTCCAAAACTAAATTGTCATGTTTTCGTAAGATAAGACGACATTGCAACAGAAACTTTCTACATAGAATAGTTATATATTCATGACTGTTTCGATTATTTATGAAATTATTTTTGTTTAGTTGTACGAATACATGAACTCTACCGCGAAGAGCACCTTTAATCGCAGGGTAGCATCAGAAACAAAGTTTTAAGGCAGAATCCGTTGATATACAATACCGTTACTCTTAAGTTGTTGAAAATGAAGTCTGCATTTAGGATTATTACGACGCATGAGACTACTGGCAGTTAACTATTAGCGTCATTTATCCAGCGATTATAGTATTAACTTAATAAGATAATCACTGAATAAGTGACGCTTAAAGTTAGATATATCGGCCAAATATACATGTACACATGTGCATGTGGTGTTTACAGTGTATACATACGGTTATCTATGGAAGCAGAGGCGTGTGTGCACAAATATTTCATGCGTTCGAGGTAATATTAATTAAGTGTGCACGAGATAATTTGATACCTCTGGTAGTGATATCGGCTCCTCATTGAGTATCGATACGTCCTCCACATCTAGAATCTATAAAACCTCCCAAATGACTTTGTGGAGTACTTATTACCCTCTAGATTGAGTATTGAAATGATTACCCCCACCACCATTGAGTACTGATACCTTCCCAATTTAGTAGTGATAACCCCCTTTCACATTGATTAGTGATCTATAATACATATCCATTGAGTATTGAAGGGTATCAATATTCGATGGAGAGATGTTATAGGTGCTCAATGTGGAGGGGTATCAATACTAAATGGGGAGTGTATCAATA